>PISX010001933.1:0-176487 GCA_004024625.1 Mellivora capensis | reverse complement strand
ACCTCAGGCTTTTATGTTCCCTTGGATCGTCCTTACACTGCGGGTCACTTTTGTATACATACGTTTTGTGTACGAGTGAAAATGCAAATGAAGGACAAATAAGGACCTCATCTCACTTACGATCTTAGGGAAACATGTCAAAAGAGACCTAAAGGAAACTCCTGGCTCCCAGCTTTTCATTTCTCATGAGGAATGAGGAAACTGAAGGCCAGTGAGCCTCAAGTGTTTTCCCTCAAGTTCCGAAGTCACCTGGTGACAGAGTTGCCACTTAAAACCAGGCTATCCAACCCTGTCTGCCAGTCAGAGTGGACTTTCTCTCGCAGTAACTACTGTCTTTCTTATGTGTTTGTCTTCATCTGTAGATTCTTCAGAAACCGAGCCCGGAACTCAAGCACCAGCTGGCTGCTTTCTCCAAGCGCGTCGCCGGCGCGGTGACTGAGCTCATCCAGGCCGCGGAAGCCATGAAAGGTAGGCCGCCCTCGCGCGCCGAGCGGGTACAGCGAACTGAGTACAGGCTCAGTGCAGCGAACTGAGCAGAGAAACTGCACAGCCAGCCCAGGCCCCAGGGAAACAGTGAGGTACTTTTTTTTTTTTTTTTCTAAACAAATGGGAATAGAGTTAGATTTTAATAATAAAATTATAATAATTATAATTAATTGATATATTACCTCTTTGTTTCAGGAGGTAATAGCCTCCTGAAACAAGGCTTTTTTCCAGTCTTTGCTTTAAGTACTTCTACCAAAATGGTATAGTCCGTCTGGAACTGCTCACTTCTCTGAGGGGTGTCACCATTTATTTTTATCTGTGTTTTCCTTCATCGGAATATTTTTCCTTGTTCGCATAACACACTGCATGTTTAGGAAACGATGCTGTCTGGGTACGTTGTTTGCACACCCCTTCACGGTGGCATTAGAAGCAGTCACCTCACCAGAGAAATTCCGTTTCCCTTTGTTTGAGTTGAGGTGAATGGCTCTTCTCCATGAGTCCCCAGAGAAGACAATGGCAGATCTGGGAGGTCAGCAGAGTCTCCAGTCTCTTAGAAATGGTTACTGGCATTCGTGAGCTCTAAGTGAGAAGTTAGAGTAAATCTCGAGCTGGCCTTGGACCATGAGATCCCGATTTTTGAAACTCTCACTGAGGACTGTGCAGGGGCTGTGAACCTACTGCCTAGAGAAACAGGAGCCCACAGGAGCTCCCCTGCCCCCAGACGGTCTCTGTGAGAGCCGGAGAGACGATCGCTCGGCCCCATGCCGCTGGTAGGCTTACAGAGCTTCCCTGAATGCCAATCCAGATACTGTTTGTAGCGAAGCCAGTGCCCTGTGGTCACAGCTACCAAGAATGACCCTCTTTGGACTGATTTTAGGAACAGAGTGGGTGGATCCGGAAGACCCAACCGTCATTGCAGAAACAGAATTACTGGGGGCCGCAGCATCCATTGAGGCTGCTGCTAAGAAGTTAGAGCAACTGAAGCCAAGAGCAAAACCAAAAGTGAGTGTCCGTGCGTGGCTGCTTGTCTGGTGTCACTGGGTCTTCCTGCGGACGGCTGTGAGATGGAGCTTGGTGTGCCTCGGGAGGCTTGTCTCCTTCCCTGCTGTTAGACTCCCAAGCTGCCCACCTGCTCTCCCGGCCTGGCACCTTTGCACAGGGTATGGAGAGAAACCCACAGGTGGATCCTTCAGGTTAACCACCCAGAAAAATACCTGTGGGTTATCCAGAGGAAGAACTGGGACATTTACAATCCGAGTTCAGTTCCACTCCGCCTAAAGCAGGTGTTGGGTGCTTATTATGGAAAATCCCTGTCCCTGAACTTGATGCCATCACCCTCCCATTGTCTGGTTTCCATAAGGTAATACAAAGAGCAATACTGTGGGTCTCTCCTTTTCTTAAAATCGATAGAGAGGACAACGTGGACCTCAAAAGTGGATACGGTAACATATTTTGTCAGTATGCACTGGAGGCTGTAGTGGGCTAGTCTCTTTCCTCGTCTGTGTGTGTCATCAGGATAAATGTTTAAAACTTAAGAGCATGAGTAGATACTAAGAGAAACAGCCATTTGAAGAATTATTTTAAGATTCGGCAGCAGAGAGGACAATGATTACACAAAAGGACAGTGAGCTTGTGCTCCGGGGCAAAGCCCAACCCTCTTAAGCTCTTATCTATCCCTCCACACCCTCCACCACCAGCCCCCATGGTTATCTTCAGTCAGAAGATGGTAGAACTTAGAGGAGGCCTCTTTCTCTTCCTAGTCAAGCAAGTCACTGCACCGGTAACCTCACTTCCCTTCCAGGGACCCAAGGACCTTAGGAAGTAAAATCTGGTTTTGCCCTCAGAAAAGTTGGATCCCTCAGATTATGTATGCCGAAAATTCTACCTTTTTTTTTTTTTATAAGACCAAAGGATGGAGTCTGAGCACTAGAATATACCACACCCCTCAAAAGCAGAGCCTGGGTTCATGTTGTGTGGAAACTAGACATGAGCAGGTAGTGAATGTATGAAGCTTGGGAACCTTCTTAAACCATGAAATTCTTCAAGCCAGTCTTCTAATAATTGCTCTAGACTTGGTGAAGGCAGTCTTTAAATTTCTCATCAAGAGGTGATTTGAGAGTCATGGCTTCTGACCTGGGGGTTTACCAGGGTTACCTCCACTAGCCTCTAAGCTGAGGGTCTTAAGTGGTCTGAGATGGTCCAGGTTGTTCTCAACGAGCTTAAGCAAGGAGTGCATGTATAGGGGCGACTCCTATTTTCTGTCTATGTCTTTATTTCTGCTTTATAAATCAAGTTAATCACAATTGGAAAATTACTTTCAGCTGAGAAGCAAACAACCACTGACTAAGATTTAGAGGCTTTGTGCGTAATTGATTTTTCCTCTTCCTCATCTGATTTCACACAACCAGCCTCTCCTAGAAAGCTTCCGTCTGCTAATGCTGAAGTCATGTCATTTGGCACTGTTCTGGAGAATTTGCCTGGTGCTCCTGTAACATTAGCACTTTGCCAGGTCCTGAGAGCTCCTGTTTCAATCCCTCTCCGTCTGTCCTTTTGCAGGATCCCTCGGAGCTCTGTCTCTGAATCCTGGTTGCCCTCTGTCTAGCCATTGATTCACCTTACAATTCTTGAGCTGAAAACACAAGTCATTAGAGGCCCTACCCCTCAGAATAAATGTTGTTACAGCAATTAAATGAGATAATTTAAGAACATAGTGCCTAACTTAATAAGCAGTAACTGTACCACCATCACTGAAACTATGCTTCAGAGACTTTTATCTACTACCTCCTCAGAGAATGCCTGCAATAAAAATTATTCCATAGATCCATGAGCTGATGGCTATAGCAAAAAGAAAACAAAACAAAAGGCTCACATTGACTGAGTACCAAGCAGGAGCTAGGCAGCCTTCTAGGTGCTTTGCATGGATGAACTCATCTGGCCCTTGCAGCAAGTCCACAGAGCAACACGTATTTCCACTCCTGCTCCATGCATGCAAAGTCAAGGGTACAGTAACCTTGCCAGAGTCAGCAGGCTTGGCGGAGCTGGAAGCAGTGGATGTGGGCTCTGGGTGCAGAGTCCATTCACCCCAGTCCTTTGGGTGTAGCCAGTAGTCAGAGGCTGTTGTAGCCCCCCAGAGGGAGTTTGGGGTTTGCCTGTACCCTTTGAGCTATTAATGCCTCTTCTGGGAAGCTGTGCCGAGCTGCAGGACAAAATCCAGAGAGAAAGCAAGCTCTGTGTGTCAGGGAAGCCTATTCCTTGTAGCCTCATTTGTAGGAAGAAGTTAGATATGACCCGAGTGTCTCTTTGAAGAAAAAGTACGTGGCCATCTAAAAGAATGGTTGATAGGACTGTCATATGAAGAAGATGCTCACGGCATCAATGTAAAGTAAAAAAAGAAAAACACACAGGATGCAGAAGGATGTGCTCATTACGGTTACAACTCTGTAAACAATGCTTGCATTCGAAGGAGACAGGGGGATGTACAAGGGTGACCATGGAATTAAGGGAGGGCCTGTGTTTTAACCTTTTATAAAGCAGTGTTTTAAAAATAACAGCACTTAAAAAATGCTGAAGTGGGCTAGGGGGGCACTCCCTGCCCTGCCCTGGGATCATCCAGCCTTTGTATTGACAGTCTGGGTCTTCACACAAAGCCAAGAAATCTTTCTGGGAAGGTCAAAGTGGACATAACTGTTGATTCGAGCCCCTTCCTTGGGGATGTCTACTTTAGGGCGCTCCCGTCTTCATGTGAGGAAGGGTGCCTCGTACTTCAGGAGTGCCCGAAAGTGATCTGAAGCCTTACTCCACCCAATGGCCAGAGGCTCCGGCCACTTGGGTTACAGTATCTCTAAAACCATTCTAAAGAAACCGTCAACCCAAACTATGGTTTTTTTGTGCCTGTCTCAGAGTACCCTCTGCTTTGTGGTAATAACTGCATGAAATAAAATCTCTTTCTTGCCTTTATAAAGGAATTTATGTCCCTAGTTGAAAAAAAAAATGTCCAATCTGACCCCACCATCAACCAGTCTTTTGTGGTTAACCAGTTCTCTCCAGGCCCTTCCATAACTGAAATAAGGAAGGAATCCTCAGAATACTAGGAATAAGCATTTGCTCTCACATTCCTCTCCCTTAACTACACACGACCACATAAGCCCTCAGCACAGAGCCGACAATGCTTTCCTTTGTAACCATGGGGCATTTACACTGCTTTGAAGAATAGTACTGGGGAAGGGCAATGGGTTTTTGTTTTATGGGGTTTTTTAGTTGTTGTTGAAATTATTCTGCTCACCACATTCTCAGGTCGCCTGTCTTAAAAGTAGAATGCTTCATGGTTTATGAAGATGATTCCTGGTATATTCCCAGGTCAGGCCCTTAAAATTTAAGCACCTCTTTTTGCCTGGAATCTCCCAGATGTGAGTAACAAATTCACACTGTTAGCTCCACTGTTTCCTTGGGAAGATGGCAGGAAGGCAAAAGGGGAAGGTCGGTGAGCTCTGGTGCATGAGCCTGCGATGTTGCCAATGGCGCCGTTTCCACACATACAAGCAGCCTGTGCTCCACAGACAGGTAATGGACTTCCTGCCGTACGTACGGTGCCTGTTCTCGAGCCCAGTGCAACCTGGATGCCTTTTCTGCAGGCCTCTGTGTGATATGTTTGATATATTAGGTTGTTATTTAATCCAACTATATATCAAACATATTCCTACAGTGTCTTGCCCTGTCTCCGGGGGTTCCTAATATAGCTTATAAGGCAACAGGAAGGAACACGTTAAAATCACAAGCAGATTTAGAAGACGGGGTGCTCATTCCCTTTCATGATGTCATATTCCATTTTTTTTTTCTTGTAGCATGTCAGTACTGCTAGATTCTTTTGTTTGTTGTAGAAACAAATCATAATTATGGATGTCTTCCTAAGAGCGTGAGATACTCTGTGTAGCTTAGTTTTGTGCAGTAATGAATCCTTAAGGCATATGCTCAGTGGAAAAAAATTGGAAGGTTCTAGCCCATGTTTGTGCCATGGGATAAACATCAGGATTATCAGCCCTAAACACATCCAGACATCGCATCGTAGTTCACTTTTGTCCTGATCCTCAGCTTTGAAATTAGTCCTTTTCTTAATCAAGTTTTCTGCAAAAATGCAAGCACAGATCAGCTCTCTGTAACTTTCCCTTCCACCCATAGCATCACAATGTATAAACCGAATCGGCCATACCAGCGGTAGGGAGGGTGAGTCACTGGGCTTTATATACACTTGCTTAGGACTGCATGTATCTAAAACAGATAATGCAGTGCAGACCGTACTCTGTTGAATTTCCCGTAAGAGGTTAACTGGTCAGTAGAGGTTGGTCACATTTAGAATAAGCTGACAATAGCCTAATTGGGTGCAAGAGGAAGTTTGGGATTATGAAACATTTTTTCTGGCACACAGCAGCCTTCTTTGATTGGCTTTGACCTCCTCCCCCTAGAGGAGCCTGCAAAGAATGTGTACATTCATTCTGATCTGTCTCAACAAAAGATTGCGAGGTCTGCTTTCTGGAAAGAGCACTATGGTGCCCGTAGCTCAGTTCTTTGGAGCAGAGAAGCAGTGCTCCTTTAACAGCATGTCTGCATGCATGCATGTAAGCAGTGCCCCACACGGTTGGCCAGCCAGTGGTTTGAACAGATGGGTCAGGAAGGCTTCCCCTGGTTAGGTCTAGAAGCCATCTCCATGTTGCTTGCCGTGAATGCATGGTGATGGGTCACAGCAGGAGCAGTGACCAAGTGATGACACAGGGAGGGAAATAGAGGGTTGGAGTCCCAGGTTCCAGAGCGCTAAAGCGGAGCCTGTCCCCAGGATCGGTCTCCGCCGAGAACAGATGAGTACGTGTGTGGCAGCAGGAGCTCCTTGAGACAGTTTGCAAGACGCTGTTAAAATCAATGCCGCCTTCCCACAGCCAGAGACCAGTGCCTGGGGTTCTGAGACCACTTAAAGCTGTTTGACCAAAACGACCAATTGTCATGGAAAAAGACTGGTTATCATGAATAAAGAAAAACACGGTTTATTTATTTTTTAAAAAAGATTTTATTTACTTATTTGACAGAGAGACAGTGAAAGAGGGAACACAAGAATGGGGAGTGGGAGAGGGAGAAGCAGGCTTCCCACTGAGCAGAGAGCCTGAGGTGGGGCTCGATCCCAGGACCCCAGGATCATGACCTGAGCCGAAGGCAGATGCTTAACAGAGCCACACAGGTGCCCCAAAAATACAGTGTAAAGGGACCTTAAGGTGAAACCTATTCTTAAAATGGATATGATTTTCTTGTTTCTCTCTGGTAATCTTGCTGTTGGACAGTATGCTGTCCTGCTTAGCTGGGGGAATGAGGAAAGGCAACCAGATGTTCAAGGAGGAGAGGAGCAGCCCAGGCAGCGCGGCAAAAGGACGGGCTTTCAGCTCATCTGCCCCCAGTCGCTTCCAGGCCGGGAGACGTAGAATATGAAAAGCAAAAGTGTGTGGGGAGCTCAGCTAGCTCATGTTCCCGGTGACCCTTGCCAGTGGTGGAGCTGCTCTTGTCACACCCTCCGCAGACACGTAGAGGAGTCATGGCAAAGGAGCTTACGATGTGGTGGGTGTATCTGATCAAATATTTGAAAGCATTCCATTATCCTTTTTGTCTACTTTCTAAGTAAACATGCACGTGACTTTTCTGAAATCCTGATGATCTTGAAGGATTTTTCTGCCAAACAGAAGTAGCAATTAAAAGATCATTTCACTGGTACTACTTTTCATCCAGACAAACAAACAAACACCCTAATGAAACAATAGGTACTATGGGAAAACCAACTCCCAAGATCCTAATTGTGCAAGCTCGGACCTTTTCTAATGGATGCTGCACGAACATGCATTATTCCTTATCTGGGTACAAAGGCTGGTCTCTCCCCAAGTGGCAGGCAAAACCACTTGGCACTGCTTTCTCTCTGTCATCCACTTTGACTATTTACTGTTTCCCTGGAGCTTTCAGGGGGGGTGAGGCCAGCTGTCCAGACTGGGGCTCTTGGCAGGTCTAGTTATTTTAAGAATTTTCCCATTTGTAAATTTTCATTTATAGTACAGGTAAGGGTCCTGAAGGTAACTCACCCATGGGGCCTCTACAAGAAAAGCTGGTATGGCCCTTACAGTTGAGTCTTTGGGTGCAGACTGAGGTCTCCCCCACCAAGGCACCTCTCCCCTCAATTCCAGAAGCAGACCAGAAGCAGCCAGACTCACTACAAAAAAAAAAAAAAAAAAAAGGAGAAATGTGGCTGCCTATTCCACTCACACTTCCAATTGGCCAGAAAATGCTTCCCTGATGTGGTGGGAGTTCTTGGTATTGGCCTTCTTGTTTCCCTCAAGGACATTTAAATTTTTTTTTTTTAATTTATTTATTTGTCAGAGAGAGAGGGAGAGAGAGCAAGTGAGTGAGTACAGGCAGACAGAGTGGCAGGCAGAGGGAGAAGCAGGCTCCCTGCGGAGCAAGGAGCCCGATGTGGGACTCAATCCCAGGACGCTGGAATCATGACCTGAGCCGAAGGCAGCCGCTTAACCAACTGAGCCACCCAGGCGTCCCCCTCAAGGACGTTTAAATTATATGCAAAATGTCCACACTTTTAAAGAAGGGTTTTTTTAAGTTTCAGATGGGATATGACCTGGTTTTGAGTAGCAAGCATTCTGCAGGACTTTAAGAAACACAGAGCAAAGCACAGCTCCTAACTGGAAAAATGGCACCATGCGTTGTGATGCACTTTTCCCCACCCATTGTGAGAAAAGTGACTGTTGTGTTTATTGGCTCTTAGCAAGGCAGTCCCTTAAAGGAGGTTTTCAGGGAGGAAGGCCGGACCTCAGGGCAGTGACCTTTGAACCTTGTCCTCTGGGTACCCTCACCTCCCTCACCTTCAAGATCATTGTGGGGTTTAGCCAGCACCTTCTTAATGAAGAAAGGTTTCATTTGGAGTTGTAACACATCTGAACTAAAGGACTGGGAGAGTTGAGGTTCCTCCTTAAGCTACTAACAGAAACCTGATGGATCCCTGGAGAAAGGCAGCTACGGCTCAAGGTCACGTAGTTGGAACGTGCAGGTCGCTGACTTAGAGCCCAGAGGGCCCATCTCCTGTCTTGGTGTCGAGGGAGAAGCTGGAAGCAACTCTGGTCCATAGCGTGTATTACTTGATACTCCATTCAAATTTGGTTTATGGCTTTTATTTATGATAATTTTAGGCTGTCATCAGAAATGGCAGTTAGAACCTTTCTCCAAATTATGAGTCGAAAACGATCCTGAGAAAGAAAAACTAGCTTAGCCCAAAGTCTAAAAAACAGTTTTTAAAACCGCGAGAGTTGGAATGAGCACTGGGTGTTACAAACCAGTAATGAACAGTGGAACACTACATCGAAAACTAATGATATACTGTATGGTGACTAACATAACATAATAAAAAAATAAAGTAAAAAAATAAATAAAACCACAAGGAATATATGTAGTGAAGGAAGTAATAATGAAATTAATTTCGAGGAGTTACTGAGCATTTACTGTGGGTCAGTATTGCTCTCTGTATATTTATAATTTACCTATAGCAACCCCATCAGAGAGATAGGAAGGAAGGCAGGTTCAGGAAATGAATGAATTACTGCAAAGATTATGTCCTCAGAGTCCCTAAAAGGCCAAGAGGCAAAATATAAATGAGGAATGACCTCCCCTCTCCCTTCCCTCTGTCCCCCTGCCACTCCTAACCCAGTGGAACTCAAGCTTCTGAGACATTAGACAGATCAGAGCAAGATGGGGGCCTCAGAGGCTCTCCAGGGCACAGGAAGCCGCCAACAAGGGAGCCAGCCCCAAATATGACCTTTCCCCAGAGAGACCTTAGCAGCCCTCTTTTTTTAAAAAGAGGAGCTCTGCAGGAGAGCACCAAAGAGGAAAAATACCAGCAAAAGAGTGCCTGGGCCTTTCTCACAGCTACCAGAAAGCCAAGGTGAGGCTAAGTCCATCCTCTGCTGGAGCTTAGTGGGCAGTCCAGCAACGACAGCTTCTGAGAGTGGGTGGTGAAGGGGCCAGTGGCCTTCTCCCAGCGGAGGGGAGCAGGGAAAGGTCACTGAACAGGGGAGGAGAGGACAGATTCAGCACTCGAAGGCCGTAGCTAACACGTTCATGAAGCAGAGCAGAGTCTTAATTCGTACATTTAGGACTCTTTCCCCCCCGTGCTGCTGTGCTAAGAGAGCCCCCTTGCACAATGCTGGGAATGCTGTTTACCTCTGTGGACAGCTGAGGACGTGTCACAGCCAGCTGTGGATGCTGTTGCGGGGTGCAGGCAGAGGGCACAAGTAACAGCCCCCGGCCTTAAACGGCGCAGGAGCCAGCGCCTAGATGCGCGCGTGCCCTCCTCCCCAAGGGACTCAGAATGGACAGTTCCTGATGTGGATGCTTACTGGATGCGTTTCTGATGTGGATGCTTACTCGATGCGTTTCTTGCTTACTTGATGCCTTTCTCCTGCTGCAAGCATGTGAATTGCCCCCTGGCTGAACTCTAGAACTCCGGAGACTCCTTTTGAATGGATACATTCATTCGGCAAACATTTATCATGTAGTCTACACTGCCTGATTGTGTGCTGGAGAGACCACATCCGTTGAGTAAAACACAGTCCGTGCCCTGGAAGAGAGGACAGGCTGGTAGGCTTGGGTTAACCGGGGTCTGTTTTCCTTCACTCAGGCCAGCATTTCCCGTGGAGCAGCCCACCTTTATCAGAAAGGAAGATTCCCAGGCCCCGCCACAGACCTGTTGAGACACAATCTGCATCTTGAACCAGATCCTTGTGATTGTGAGGGAAGGCTGTCAGTTCATTAGCCCACTTAATAAGAGCGTTTTCTTAAGTTCGTGGCACGCTGGGTCTCTCGATCCTTCTGGGTCTCCTTGTGGAAGCTCCACGTTACTATCCTCATTGTTCCCCATCTCCCAGCTACAGTGGGGCTTATTCTGTTGACAAATCCTGCAGTTTCATTGTGATCCTTTTCTGTAGGAAGGTCCTTTGAAAACCAACCCATTCCATTTCTCTCCTCTTCTGCAATGCAATGGAGCACCTTTATAGCTGTTACCATCCTCCTCCCAGAGGCCATGGCATGTGCTGGTGGGAACCAAGCAGGGGGGCACCCCTGACAGGGACACCTCGATATTTTCAAGTCTCCTTGGCTCAGGGAGAATCCCATCTTATAGGCTAGAAGTTGTGTATGGCATGAGGAGACACCTGGTGTTGACATTTATTTCCAGCAGGACAGAGAGGTGGGTGTTTAGTCTTAGTTTTAAACCTGGCCTACGGCGTCTAAACACTAGCCCTCTGCCCCTATAGTCATCCCATTCAGCTTTATTCAGCCCTTCTTGATGCTTTTTAGTCAGAGCAAATATCCCCCAGAGATGAGGCTTTCTGCCATGTCCTTTTTAAAGCATAGAGATGTGATGGAACAAAAAACAAAAATCCATCAGTGGACATTTATACCAGTTGCCATTGCAAGAAGAATCTGTGGGTGTCAAAAATATTTCCATACTGAGTATTTCAAGTATGTGTTCTGGGGGGGGAGAAACCTTCAGGGCAACGGAAGATGTGGGCGAGGCCTGTCAAACTGGTAGGAACAAGTTGATTCTATTAGATCTATCCCATGCTTAGAGTTAGCATTTAATTTGAAGAAAGTCCCATTTTTGTGGATCCTAAAATTTGGGAGATCAGAAATCTGATGGGGTACTCCACACACTTTGGAGCCCGCCAGAGACAAGGATCTGGGACACGTTAAGAAGCCACCATGGGCTTCCATTTCCTCTGCCTCAGTGGAAGGGGCCCCCGTTGGGTTCAGAACTTACCTGGTTTCCCCTGGTACCTTAATCTGTTACACGCCTGAGTTTCTTTTGTAGAACGACTTTCCAAAAAGGCTCTTAATTCAAGTTCGCCTAATGCAGTTTCCTTGGAGCCTATGTATAATAGCACCTTTTATGCCAGAGTGTCTTATAATGAGTTGTTTTTCTATTTCAGTAACCACATTTTATACTCCACCAGTCCTATAAACTCCCTCACCCAGAATTAATCCACTGCAACTGTATCCATTTCTGTCCTGAATGCTCCTAGAGCAAGACTTTGTCAGATAAGAAAGAATATATGGCTTCTGTCCACAAACATCTAAAATGCTGGCATCATTCGTCAGAGTCCCTAGATGGGCCCTGGAGTGTTATTTTGATAACACTGGAGTTGTGAAAACAAAAATGAGCTTGGCATCTCTCATAGTTCAAGATGTATCCGTAAAGAATAGGACCTGGGGGGAAAATGTATCTCTGTATCCATCCTGCCTGATCTTTCGTATGGGACCCTTAGTGGCCAACTCCGAGCCTCTGCTATAAAGTTAGTCCTCCCTGATGCCCCACAGGCAAGCAGCCTAGTAAAAACATATCCTCATGGAACAGAGAGGCTGAGGTTTAGATCTGGTTTAGAGTCTGAATTCATGCCGCCATATGACCGTGTCACAGCACTCTACCTCCCCGAGCCTCACTTTTCTCACTGTGAATACGAGAATGACTCTACAGTAGAATATTTGTTTTCCTCTTGCTTGGTGAGAATTAAACAAGACATGGACATGGACATGCCTAACGAAACACTTGGCACATAGTAGCTGCTGTTAAAAACATACAGCTGTTGTACAACATTGTGAATGTACTTAATGCCACTGAATGGTCCACTTAAAATTGGTTCTGAGGGTAAAGTTTATCTGTTTTTTGGCACATAAAGAAAAGTATTGCTCTAGCTGACCATCATCACAATGCCTAAAAGATAATAGCCCCATCTTCAACCTTCTATAACCAAAGGGGAACTCAACCCTGCTTGGGTTCATACAACGTGAGTGCTGAAGGGACCTGGAGGGCATCTAGTCTGACCGCCCCAGATGGTGAGGCTGCATCCCAGCCGGCCCGGGACCAAGGTCCTTGCACTTGCCATGCTTACCAGCGCTGCTCTCCAGACTCCCGGCTTATTCTACCGGCACGGGGCACAGTGCTGGTGAACTTGGAGCAGAGCCCTCACAGCCTGACAGCACCTGCATGGGGTGGCCAGTTTCCTTCCCCAGGTGGACCCAGTCCCCAGACTTCCGGGGGACATGTCACCTCCACGTCATGTCGCCTCAGTGTCCTTCCCGCCTCTGGTGATCTGTGGTTGGTACAGAACTCTCCCTGCTCAGCCACAGAGAATGCAAATACTTTGTCACGTTTGTTCTTACAAATACAAGAAAAATAAGGCTTTTCACAACTCCTAGCCACCTTTCCTTTCTTCAACCCATTTTTTGAGCTTTAGGCTCTGGAAGAGTATACCACCACCCACTCCTTGGGCTTTGATGAGGGATTATTTAAATTTTGGTTATTGATGCCAATAGGACCATTTGAGCAAATTTTATTCACGGTGAATTTGTGTCTGTTTAAAAAGTCTGGTCTAGAAAAATGGTCTGTCTTGGAATTTCCTGACTGGAAATCGGTGTAGAATGCCACGGCTAGCAGCTTGTACCTTTTAGAATCGAGGTAGTGGGAGGCAGCAGCTGGAGAGGCGTTTTGCCAGCTCTGGCCTTTCTACCTGGGTGTGATTGGTCAACAAAAAAGCCATAAACGGATGAAGAGCCAGGTGACCCAGCAGTAAGTAGTCTGGCAAAAAGCGCCCTTCGTGGATGAGAACGGCGTGTGATGTCATTTTCTTCTGTTCTAGCAAGCAGACGAGACCCTGGACTTTGAAGAACAGATTTTGGAAGCTGCTAAGTCCATTGCTGCCGCCACAAGTGCCCTGGTCAAGTCGGCCTCGGCAGCCCAGAGGGAGCTGGTGGCCCAAGGAAAGGTGGGTGAACCGCGCTGGCCAGCTGCTGGGACATTCGGACGGTGCGAATCTCTGAGGACCGAGGAGAAGGTGGGAAGGCCTGTGGCCTGGCCCCCCGGGCAACCAGTGCTGAGCCTTCCCTCCCTGAATTGCCCATGTCTGCCCCACTGAAAACTCTGTTTGCTTAAACCTGACATCCAGAATGAAGGGTTTGGCTTCTGGGCCAATCATCTGCTTCTTGTTCAAGAAAGCATCCCGTTCCAGGCAGCGACCAGGCCCTGAACAAGACATTTACAGTCCCACTGTATGTGAAGCTATTTAAAGATGTAAACTATCATATTTTCCTAGTGGATGGCTCTGGGAACACCAGAGCCAGGGGCGGCCTAATACAGTTTTCCATCTCCAGAGACTCAGTCCGTTCTTCAGGGCTCTGGCGAAATGCTGTCCAGCTCTGCCCTTAGCATTTTCCTGAGCTCGTTCAAAAGGCCAGTCTGGTTTTAAAACCTGAGATTTCTTTGATGGGCCTCACCCCCAGTCACCCATGCCATCTGCATTAGCGTGAAAGCATAGTTCTCTTTCGGTGACCCGAGGATTAATAGTGTATTAGACTAATGCTGGGTATGGGAGGGTCTCCCAGTTTAAAATATTCCGCCTGTTGTTCCCATACACCGTGGAATTTGACTCCATCCAAACTGCATCTTGTGGAGAGTCTCTCAGATCTGGAGGCACTACAGAAATCCTGTCAGGCTGTGGGTTTAGGGAGTGTGGTCCCTGTAATTGTCAAATACTTCTGTTTGATATTAAAAGGCTTTTGCTGTCCATGTACAAGTAGACAAATGAGATTGTGCCTTGACCTCACAACTTGTAACACAGACAGGAAGTTATGTCCAACCAGTGGCCATCCGTCTTCCTCCATGAAGTCTCCTGTGAGCTAAAGTTTGTCCCGATCCAACCCGCGTACCGCGGCTCCTCTTTCTAAGCCATTGTGTGCTGTAATGTTTGCTATTATATATATTATATATAACATGTGTATGTTTGTTATTATATATATAACATATGTATGTTTGTCTCTCCGCTGGCATGCAGTCTGCCGCTTCGTGCTTCTCCCTTATGCCCTGTAGAGGCAGCAGAGGGCTGACCTCACCTAAGTACTTGTTGACCATTCAGTATGTAATAAAGACTAAAAATGGATCACTGAGAAGAATATCCTACCTAAAAATTCCAGTATCTTGATAAAGGGCCAACTGTGAGCCAAATTGCTAGGTACTAAGAGAATCTAACTTGTTCATACATTTGTTGAATATATTCAGGCATTTAGAAGGTTGGTTCCACAGGACTAGGGTGAACTATAGGCTTATAGACAGGATCTTGGGGTTTTATCTGATGTTCACGGAGCCTTGGCATGGCACCTAATAATTGAAAGATCCCTAATTCCATATTCAAATTGAGGTACTCCCTCTGACCTCCCCAGGCACCTCCCACCATGTAAAGGTTTTCCCTCCCAAAGCTGTACCCTCTGCATCTGGACAGAAAATGTTTCACTTGTTGATGTAATTTCTAAATAGAAACAGAGATCATCTTAACATCCAACTTCCTACTTCTCTCCCGACCCTTGACAAAATAGTCTGTATTTCGTTAAGGCAAGGGTCTGCCATCAGCTGCACTGAAGGAGAGGCACCAGCTGCTTCCCCCCGCCCCCCAACCCCATCACCTGCCAGAAATTCACAGCATGGCTTTAGGGTCAGCGATCAGGAGAGATGTAAGTTTCCCTTGGCCCTTGAAAGAAGAGGCCTCCGTGGCTCCTATGTTTGAAATGGAGAAAGGTCAGCAGAGGAAAGAAGCATGGGAGGATAGCCCTGGTCCGTCATTCCTGAGCAGCTGGCCCAGAAACACTCTACCTAGCAACAAAATGGTGGCTAGCGTTTCAGAGCGTTTCAGATGAAGACCCCGGGTCCCAGAGGGATCCCAGCCAGGATGTGCAGGAACAGACTTGGAGGGACAGAAATGGTGTCCCGTTCTCATGCTGTTGGTTCTGTGTGTCTGATGAGATGTTTTCCTCTCTAGTTCCAGGGTGAGGTAGAGTCTGAGAGGCTGCAGGTCCTCCTGCATCTCCCAGTGCTCATTACAGATTTCTACCCTCCACTCTCTAGGTGGGCTCCATCCCTGCCAATGCTGCCGATGATGGACAGTGGTCCCAGGGGCTGATTTCTGCCGTGAGTCACCTTTTCCTTCCTTCCCGTTTGCTTTTTGGATCCCCGGAGGGAGGTTTGGGCCATGGGTCACTTCTCTACTGACTGTCCCCAGGCCCGGATGGTGGCAGCTGCAACCAGCAGTCTCTGTGAGGCGGCCAATGCCTCCGTTCAGGGACATGCCAGTGAGGAGAAGCTCATCTCATCTGCCAAGCAGGTCGCTGCTTCCACGGCTCAGCTGCTTGTGGCCTGCAAGGTGAAGGCCGACCAGGACTCAGAGGCCATGAGGCGGCTACAGGTAATGGTCACTGATGCTGGTGGGAAAATACTCCTATTGGAGCGGGTAAGTGTCGCCAAAGGGGACAGTCTCACTTCCTTGGCATGACCCACCAGGCCTTCCATCAGCAACTCTGTCCCACGTTTCTCATTTTCTACCCAGTACAGCCATGCATCCTATACTTGCCCCAGCAAACTGACATTCTCCATGTGTGCCTCTGGTCTCATGCCTTGGGGCCCTCGCTCACCCAGAATGTCCTGGCCCTCCCCAGCAGCCCCACCTGGTGATCTCCTGCTTATTCTTTCGACTCATCTCCAGAGTCACCTCTTCTGGGAAGCCCTCCCTGACTGCTGTGTGTTGAGCAGTCGTTCCCTCCTCTCTCCTGCCAGAGTACTTGGCCAGACCACTCTTATGGCTCCTGTCACTGGGGACCGCCACATTTATTTTTAGAACAGCCTTTGACAAGGCCATGAATTTCTTAGGTGCAGGTACCACGTCTTTATCTGCACATCTCTCACACCTGAGGTGGCACCTATTCCAGTGGGGGCCCTCATACCCTGTTTGTGAAAGAAAGGAGAAAAAGGACTCAGATATTTCTAGAAGACTGTGGCTGAGGTTTCCCAGAGCCCAGAAAATGTGCTCATGATGAAGGTTAAATCAAATCCCTCCCAGTGCATATGAGTTTTCCTGATTGTTTTAATTACAGAAGTGTTTTAAACACAAAGAAGGAAATGTTTGGATGAAAAAAAAAATCACAGAGGCTCAACCTCTTCACATGTCAAATGTTACCATTTTTTTTCTCTTCCTGTTTTTATGTCTATACAAAATAACTGTCTGCTTGTCATCATAGCAAGAGACATTCTGCTTTTTTCCCACTTAACGTTTTATCATACATAGCTTTTTATTTGAAGAAAAGGCTTCATAATTTCTCTATGTAAAGCTAACTGGTCCATGCTCCATGAGTCTCATTTTTGATGATTGCATGATACTACATCACCTGATTATGCCAGAATTTCCTTATACTGTGGACATTTTGTTTCCAATTTTCTAGATTTCCTAGATATTAGAAGTGTTCTATTTATATGGATGAAAAAAAAGTTTATATGTCATGAATAAAATCATAAATGGCAGAAATGTTTGGACAATTTCACCGACACTTGGAACTCTCATTTCATTTTGAAAGTCCAGAAGTGTGTTTCTGATGCCCAGTCCTCCTGAGTCTCTCTCACCCACCTCCCTTACCATAATTCAACCCCTGGGATAAACCCAGGGGGGAAATGGGGAGTTACATGTCCGTGAATGTGTGGTTTAGGGGCTTGGGGAACACTTCTGGGGAAAACATCCTGAGTTAAGGGAGACCTCGGTTCAGGTCCTGCCTCTGCCATGTATTAAGTTCATGATCTTAACGCAGATCACTCAGAACTCTCTGAGCCTTCATCTGCCTCAGCTGTGGAATAAGGGTAGAGATGCCCACACTGGCTCTTATGAAGGTCAAGAGATGTGAACATACTTATGTGAGTCCCGAGGACTTACACGGGCAAAGCACAGTAGCTCTCCTTGTCCTTGTTACCGATGTAACTGGGTGCTGCAGTGTCACCTCTGAGCCCCTTGCCATGACCCAGAGGTTCTCTGGGACCACCCTGATCTGTGTCCGAATCCCCGCTCTGTAACATACTAGCTGCAGGGTCTCAAAGAAATAACTCAACTCATTTGCTGTATCAGGTAACTACCATGGTGACCTCTGACCTCATAAAGCTATTTTGAGAATGAACTTGTCATCTATTAATTGGCATTCCCTTCCTGTCTAGTGCAAGCCCTCATGGTCTCCATGGGTCACTTTAAATCACCCACCAGATGAGCTTTCTCACTTTGAGAAGAACTCAACTTTCTGATGGCTCATCCCCGTGCACAAGTCCTTGACTCTGAGGGGGACTGGGCAAGGACCATGGGAGGCTTAATGAAGCCTGGACTGCCATTAAAAGAAAATTCCAAACCTCAGGGGGCAGAAGACAAGTCCCCAGAGCCATGCTTCATGCTCATTAAGAGTAAGCCATTGTGGGCTGTAGCTCTTACGAAAGATCTAGACTTCACATTGGAAAGCTTTTCTTTACCTGTCTTCTAGCAATGGCCTGGAGCCCCGCTGTGCCTCTAAAAACATACCTGTCTATGGGGGCCCTAGTTACTGTGGAGCTCCCAGCACCCCCGTGCAGGGTGAGGCTGTGCTTTCCTACCCTTCATTCCCTCAAGAAGCATTCAGTGGGTGCCTCTGCCCCTGAGTTACTCACTGTCCAAGAGGGAGAGGGGTACAGGTGTGGGAGAGGCCACACAGAAGCATGCACAGAGCACTCTGGGAGCGCTCTGGGGAGCTGTGGGTAAGACCACAGCAGACAGACAAAGTGCTGTCTGAGGCAAGACTTCGCGTTTGTCTTAATTGGCTGGGGCAGAGGGAGGTAGTGTTCTAGACCAAGGAGATGAGCCCTGGGCATGCTTCTGTGAACACACATTTCACACTGGTACAGTCATCTGTTTTCATAAGTAAAATCCCCTCTCAGAAATCTGGGTTCCTTGGGAGCCAGGAACTGGATCTCATTTCTCTGTGAATGACCTAAGGTTAGGTAGGTGCCAGGGTTGGTGAAATCGGTAGACGGCTAGACAAACAGATGGATACCAACGACAGAGAAATTCTGTGTTATCATTGGATGATAGGAAGATAAATCGATTCAGAGTTCCATGAACTGTACTTTCATGTCTGTTCTTGCTGAATCCAAATTGGCTGTTTCTAATGATATAATATATGTTTTTTTCCTCCCTCTCCAGGCAGCAGGAAATGCTGTGAAAAGAGCCTCAGATAATCTTGTCCGTGCGGCCCAGAAGGCAGCATTTGGCAAAGCTGATGATGATGATGTTGTAGTGAAAACAAAGTTTGTAGGGGGCATTGCTCAGGTTTGTGATTAAATCCAGACGTGTTTACTCCAGAGATGGGCATGGTGTTCTGACAGAGGTACAAAATACCAATAGCTTAAGCAAGATGGAGATATTTCTCCTTTGTGAAACAGTCTGGGTGTAAGCAGTCTATCAATGGTGTGCTGATTCCTTTGTATCTGAGCCCCAGGCTCCATCTGCCTTATTACCCCACCATCCCTGAGATGTTGCCTTGGCCAGTTGGCCCAACGTGGGTCAGTAACCACCCTCGCTCCCTTCCTCGCACGTGCCATTGGCCAGGCCTTAGTCACATGCCCAACCAACCCAGCTGCAAAAAAATGCTGGGAAATGTAGTATTCTTTCCTGAGGAGCCCTGTGCCCAGCCCAGATCAGGGATTCTGTTATAGAAAAGGGGAAGAAGAGAAGTTGGAAGACAATAGTATTATCATTTAAATGAAATGATGGATTTGGAGCTACTACCCCACTCCAGGTAGTTGGCCCTACAGAGAGAGTAAATGGTAACCCCATAACAGAACTTATATAAGGATAAACGGGCCTCTGGCCTATAAGGATTACATTCTTGAGGATGGTAGTGAGGAGCAAACTTGAGGAAATTAAGCTTGCAGTTTGGGGTATGTGTTAATATAAATCCATTATACAAGAATGGTTTTCTTTGCTTGCTGGAGGGGAGGGGGGGCAGGAGAGATGACATGACTGAGTGGTGGACATTGGAGAGGGTATGTGCTAAAAAAAGAACGGTTTTCTTTTTTTTTTTTTAAGATTTATTTTTTAAGATTTTATTTATTTGACAGAGAGAGAGCACAAGTAGAAGGAGTGGCAGGCAGAGAGAGAAAGGGAAGCAGGCTCCTGCTGAACAGGGAGCCTGATGCAGGACTCGATTCCAGGATTCTGGGATCATGACCTGAGCCAAAGGCAGATGCCTAACTGACTGAGCCATCCAGGCACCCCTTTTTAAAAGATTTTATTTATTTATTTTTGTGAGAGAGAGCACCAGTTTGGGGGAGGGGCAGAGGGAGAAGCAGGCTTCCTGCCTAGCAGGGATCCCGATGCGGGACTTGATTCTAGGACCCTGGGATCATGACCCAAGGTGAAGGCAGATGGTTAACCAGCTGAGCCATCTAGGTGCCCAAGATTGTTTTACTTATCAGTACCAGGAAGTTACTCATCCCCATGCCTGCCTTAGCCCTTCTCCTTCTTGAACCATTCCCTGTGTTTCAAAATACACTGGATGCATTTCTTTCAGAATCTCTTTCTTGATACACTAGTTCCATGAGAAGTCCCACAAAGAAGGGTTGCCAATCAAATAAGTGTGGGAAATCCTGCCCTCTTCACCTCCACCTCAGACTATTACAGTGATCATGAGCCTAGGAAGGGCTCCCAAAGGGCCCACAGGAAAGAAATCTATCTGCTTTCTTGAACACAAACTTAACCTTCTTCACCTGATATCTATTAACCAATATTCCTAAGATCATATCTTAGAAGCATGAAACAAATATATGAACGCTGTTACGTGGGTTAAGGACTCCAGCTTTAGCTTCAAGAACACTTGGCCAGGTTCTGCTCCACCAACTGGGTGTTCAGGGAAGTGGACCCACGTCTCTCAGCTTCAGTTTCCTCATTGGAAAAATGGGACCCTTGATAGGGATGACTTCACCATGTTGCCAGGAAGACGATAGAACATTCCACGTGAAGTGCTTTACACCAGCACTTGGTGCGTAGTAGGGATGCAGTAGATGTGTGCTATTAAATCAGTGGCCAGAAGTCAGCTTATTTTCATGGGTCATTGGTCTCAAAACCCAGAATATGGCCCAGAAGCTGGTCTCCAGAGCTAAGCTACTTACTTACTCCCGGTATCTTGCTGTGTCATCCTAAAGCGGAGGCTGTGAGAGCTCATGGGACAGGCAGTGGAGTTGGGGAGGGCGATTTCCTGGAAGGCTTTAGATCCATCCAGCTTGTTGCTTTCCTTCTAGATCATTGCCGCTCAGGAGGAAATGTTGAAAAAAGAACGCGAACTGGAAGAAGCAAGGAAAAAACTGGCCCAGATCCGCCAACAACAGTATAAATTCCTACCCACTGAGCTGAGGGAGGATGAAGGATAAGGCCAGAACCAAGATGGCGTGCCCCAGGGGAGAGCCCTGTAAGAACTGGACAGACATGTTCCTGAAAGGCTGGGCATTTACCTGGAAACTGCCTGCCTCCCCCTGGGGCCAACCCAGAGCCAAGTGCTCCTTCTCACGTCTCTGTCCTGTAGGGCGCCGGCTGCATGATCGTGATGTCACACGGTACAGTGTCCCACCCACAGTTCCTTCGCCACCTCCCCTCATGCCTCACCGTATCTCAGGAGAGAGGGACACACGTTTCGTGAACTGTTACCAAAAAAGAGAAGTCAGTATTATGTCGTTCTCAGACACTTTTGCTTTTTGTTGGTCCTTCTCTAGGCCCCACTCCTGGGCCTTCTGTGAAATCTTAAGAGGAAAAAAAGAATGGCTTGGGGAAAATCACTGATGTCCTAGATGTTATTCTCCCTATCAGGAGAAGATGGAAGTTGGAGCTGGACATGGTAAATAAAAGCCAGAAACGTAAACCAGTGTGGACTCCAGGAGGGCAACTCAGGTCCTTCTGTGTCTCAAGCACTGGCTCCCCCAGAGGGTGGAGAATTCCTGCTCCCATTTGCACGCTTTCTTGCCTCAGTGTGTAAGCTCCTTGTACAATCTAGACTCGTCTTGTATTCTGTGGCCCAGAAAATCGAACAATGATTTTTTTTTCTCCGTAATCCAAAGGGCAGGAGTACAGGGGACTGCCAGGGCTTGGTGAGCGGGGGCTGTAATAAAAGGTGTGGGCTCCTTCCTCTGCAGAGCTGTTTCCGTTCATACAAGTCCGCCCACACAAACCCGCCGCCTCCAGGTGATAGTCCTCCGAAGCATTCGAGGTGGGGATTCCGCTAGAATAAAGCTATTCTGTGCTGACTCCCCCTTCCCAGTCCTCCATTGGCTCCTCTGCTTTCCCAAAATGGTTAGATTTCAGGATTGCAAGGCATCTCTTTCAAAATCCATCGCCTGTCCTGCAACCCAAAGTGGACCTTTTTTCTGTGTCTCAGTAATCTTAAACTCTAGATGCATCCTACAATCCATGTGAACCTTTAACAAGACAGTTGTGCCGACCAGTGGATCTTACAAGGAAAAGCATGTGGTGGTATTTCCAGAGTGTCTTCTGGACGCCACCCTTGAGGATATCGCTTTTCCCCCCTTTCTCTCTTTTCTGTTCTCCTTTCAGAGCCCTTTCCTTAAAAGGGCATTGTAAGACCTTGAATTTACCTTTCATCTGAGCCTTTAATCAAGACAGTACATGAAGGATGAATGGCTTGTGGAACAGATCCTAATGCCAGGTAGCAAGTGTTTCTGAGAGAATTCCTGAGGGGAAGACAGTGGGATGGAGGCACATGGGTTTTGAAGACAGCCATTCTCCATTGCCCTGTAGTAGCGTGGTGCCCCATCTCCTGTCTCATCCACAGTATGGCTTCTGGATTCCACCCAGGGTAAAAGTGGCTGCTCTGGTCCTCCAGCATGGGACTGCTTTAGTAGACTCTAGCCCATGTCATAGTTGTCAATTTTAATGAAACTTGTGACCATGTCCCATATATATGAGAGACTTCCGAGGGCTACACAGAGAATTTCTTTTCCAGACAAGTAGGAAGTTAGAGGAAATACAGTGCAGATAACAAGCAAGTGGAGAGAGGATATAGGGAACTGGAGGAGATGGAGGCCCCAACTCTGAAGAGGAGGGAGCAGCAGAGCCCTGGCCTCTCAGGGAGATTCTAGCGCACTCTGGGCTCTCCCTGAATATAGCTAGTACAACCCTTCATCCCTGCCCTGGGCTGCAGCCCTGCACCCCTCAGAATGAAAACTGAGGGACCCATGGACAAGGGGTGGGGGTCTCCCCGAGAGACATTCCACGGGCGGACACAGGGTGCTTTCGGAGGCCATTCTCAAACCGGAAGGCTTAGAGTCAAGGTGTGTTAATGGCCTTGTGTAGCAGGACCCAGAAAGCCCCTCCATGGCCCACCCTCACCATATTTTCTTCCAGACTCTGTAGTGCTTCTTCCCTGTCCGTGCCCATGTCACTTCCTGGCATCCCAGGAGCCAGGCAGGGACGGGCAGTGAGTTCTCTCTACCCCAGAGTTGTTGAAAATCTCTCTTGCTTTTGATACAGAAAATCCTCCGGAGACAGGCCAGTGGAAAGACCTGTCCTTGACAACTTGAGAGAACAGGCATGGATCAAAATTTATTTTTATAGGACCTGTATACATAAGCGCCTGTCTCGAGGGTTCTGCTGCTAGGAGCTTGGAGAAGCTGGTTCCTGGTATCACTGGGCACGGTGCGGGTTTTTTCCTTGTCCACACTGCATACGTGTATGTGAATGGCCTCACAGCTGCCTTGCTCTTTTCCCATTTCATCAAATGGTTGAAAGACTGTGTTATTTCATAGGCACGTGACCCCCAAATGGCATGAAGGAGGCTTCTGGCTCTTCAAAAGGAGGTAATGCAGATAGGAGTTGCATGTGGGGTGCGAGCTTTCATTGAGTAGCATCTAACAAGAGGATGGTTTCAAGGTAAAAACTGTCCCAGCCTGGAGCATAGAAATGCTTCTCTCCCTGTGAAGGGGGAGGAGGTGTGTGCCCCGGCAGGGGAACTAACACTGGGCTTCAAAGCCTTCAGCTAAGCTTCGTGTCCAGAAATTTCTGTCTCGCAAGGTCAAAAAAGGAACCAGAACTGACCTCAGAACTGCTCAGTGATGTAGGAGTTTGGATTTTGCTTGGTGCTGCCTTTCAGAAGGCTTTGGGTAAGGATGCTTGAAGCCACATTCAGTTAAGGACCCTTGCTGAAACTCTGCCGGTGTCCCAGCAGGTGTGGCGGGGGTGGTCAGCGTGAGCAGTACCACGAGGCCTGGGCAGCTGTGCAGTCAGGTGTCCTGGGCCCTCTGGCCACCCACAGAGGAGCCACCTGAACCACGGTAAACTCTTCGGGCTTCTCAGAGGCTTTCCCTCTGTGCTTTCTGGGTGTTTCATCAGTCCGTGAGTTTCTTGTAACCAAAGCCCATTCCTCATTTATCCATGTATAAATACCAAAATTCACCACGCCCCAGGAGAGTGAACCCCACCACCAAAGCCATCCCTGGGCCAAAGGGAACCAGGCTGCAGGGACAGGCTACAGGGCAGCAGCGGTGAGCCAGCTGTGGTCTCCACTCCCCAGGGGACTAAAGGGCCTCCTGCTGACGAGCTGCCGCTGCCACTGCTTCCTCAGCGGAGAACCCCCACATCTCCCCCAGCTCTGAGGTTCTGGACTGTGGCAGGGCCTCTGGGGGTTCTGGCCTTGAGGCCCCAGCACAGACTATGAGCATGTTCAGTTCTCGGAGCCCTGGAGAAAGTGTCCCCTCTACCCATCAAGGGAGTAGCCACCTCTGAGACTCCGAGGGGAACCAAGAAGTTGGGGGCAAACGTTCCCTTCAGGTGAAGAAGCAGGAGCATTCAGAAACTCGAAGAGTTTAACAGCTGTTCTAGGGGCTCGGGGACCAAATCCCCAAGGTCTCTTCCGGGTGTTGGCCTCACTAGGTGGCCTCAGGGGGAAGATGTCTTCCCCCATAAGGTCCCCAAGTCCCTGAGACTACTGCTCCACCTTCCTGAGCATCTGCTTGCTGTTGATGGTCATTAGGAACAGGCACGTGAAGAGCTTCTATTGACTCAAAACAAACAAAAAAACAAACGATGGAGAGACATTTCTTTTCTGGAAAAGAGATTGGGATCAGGCCTTCCTCCCAGCCCTCCAATAAGCCACCGCGTCTCAGTCACCCTGTCAGCGTCGGCACCTCCTGGTTCCACAGAGCATGAGGCTGGGTTTCCAGCCGCCTTCTCACCTGGCTGCAAATTCTAGAAGCAAACAGGAAAGTTAAGCTCTGCCCTGTGTCCTAATGTCCTTATGGATCTGGTCGCATAAATTATTTTTTTTTAATTCACCAGAAATAAACTTTTAAAGGAATGAACCTGTGTGAGAGTCTCATGGGAATGAGGGACAGGTGCGGGAGGGGGAGCAGAATGTGTTCTTGTCTTGGGAGAGAAGCTCCACAAGCCCAAGCTTACCTGCCGTTTATTAGAGGAAATGTGTGTGCGCACGTGACAGAGGCAAAGCCACAGGGACCTTGGGCTCCACATAGCTTTGCTGACTCCAGAGAAAATTCAGAGAAATAGGCCATGCTTAGCAAGATGCGTGATTTTCCTCTGAAAGAAGCAGGCCTCCTGGACCAGCAGCCTGGGGCTCGCTGAACATGGGTGTCACCTCACTGGAAGGTTGTGCAGCTAAATACAGGGTCAGTATATATGCTGCTCTCCTGCCCTGACAGGGACCTGACCCCGGGAGATCAGCCTCCCCTCTAACAGCCGATGCAGAGATGCACTTTTTCCTTCCTGGAGGGAGGCCGTGCAGGCTGTCTGGCCAGGGTCCTTATTTGGGAGGAAGCCAGACTCAGAAAAGTCCAGGCCTTTTGAATCTGCAAGAGGGCCATATCAAAGAATCACCATGGCAACGGAGAGTGTCCCTGGTCTGTGTCACAACTAAGGATTATTTTCCCTCTTAAAATGGGGGTGTAGGATCTGTAAGCAAATCGGTGATTTTTTTTTTTTTCTATTTTTGAGTTGACAAAGATGGGAATGGGAGGGATGGCAGAAGATGGCCAAGAAAATGGTGCAGTCCGGGAGGGAGGGAGGGGAGCGAGCGCTGCTGCATTCTCCCAGGAGTGCTGGGGCTGAGCACACAGATACAGTAAGGCATGGGAGTGGCGGGTGAGGGACTGGAAGCTGTCTCGAGGAATCCATGACCTCCGTGCAGCTCGATCAGATTGACCCACGCCGGGGACCTTGGATAAGGTTGCAAACACTTGAGCCAGGGCCCTGAGCAAAGAGGGCAGAGCCCTGGAGTTGGGACAAGGCTTCATAAGGAGGGGATGTGGCCTATAATGAATAGGAATAGAAAAGTTTTCCCGACAGAGAAGAGGCCAGAGCTGGCATTTGGGGCACTAGGGGCCACTCCACGCACGCAGAGACCTGGTGTATGCAGGGTGGGCAGCTTAGGGGAACAGGAAGGAAGTCAGTGTGGTCAGGGCTTGGGGTGAATGGCACAGAGAGGAGGGTGGCCAGGAGCACGAGGGGCTCTGTGTCAGGCTGGAGCACTTAGAATTGCTATCAGATAAATCACTTTGCAGGAAGATCACAAGAGAGATCCTGACCCCTGAGAATTCAGGATCAAAGTGTGGAGATGCACTAACGGAAGTCAGCAACTCGGGAGTGGATCAGGGCCCAGGCAACTGTGCCAGGAAAGCTCAGAGCAAAGGGAGAGGATGTGAGCTGAGCCTCTCCAGTAGGAGATACTACTGCAAGAGGCACTGCTGCTGGGAGTCAAGGAAGCCTTCATTTATCAGGGAATGGATGTGTCCCCTCTAGATAGCCAGTGCTTTCTGTACACTCAACCACATGCCCAGAGCCAACCTTTGTTACCCCATGGGATCCCCACCGCATCCATGTAAATAAAGCATGACATGTAGGCACTCATATTATTTTAGAGATGATAAGGCTGAGGCACAGAGAGGTTAAGTAACTTAGCCAAGGCCACACAGTTAGCCACAACTGGGATCTCCCAGCCACTGTGTTAAGATCGCACAGCTAGTGAGTGACAAAGGGGAGGCTCAAACTCCAGATTGTTTCCAGAGTTCATGTTTTTAACAAACAGTATGTGGAGATCCTACCTAAACCTGGAAGACTGGCTAGAAATTAGGCAGGCAGAGGTAGGGAGAAGGAGAAGGGGTGACCAGAGAGAATACACAGGGGCACATGGCAGAGCCTGGGACATGCTAGAGGGGCTGCTGGGCCACAGGGACAGGGAGGATGAGGGGTGGGTACTGTGGGAGAGGATGGCAAGTCCTGCGGTATTTGTAGGTGTGTGGGGGGGGGGGCAATCCCAGGGGTTCCTGAGTGAGTGCCTAACGGCTTGTTCTATAACATGCAGGTTACTAAGTGCCAGCTGTGCCTTTATTTCCACCTGGCGTGTCCGGAATCCGCGTGTCCGGAATCCTGGTCTGGGGTCTTTTCCTCTCAAACCACAGCTCTCTGTTGAGTCAAAAAACCCCAGTGCTCAAGAGTGACTCATGCTGCAGAGAAATGTGACTGGGGGTTTTCATTTGAACTTCTCTGCCCTGGACAGGATGTGATTGCAGCAGTTTTGCTAAGTGAACCCCCTAGAGGAGGAGCCCCCCCCCCCCCCCCCGCACCATGCTGGCTGGCCTGGAGGTGCTGGCGGAAATGCCCTGTGGGGCTGGCACTGAGAGGGGCAGGAATGGCCTCCTGGCACTTGCGGCCACACGAGTTGCTTCCTGCCTGCTTGGGCCTCTGTCTGCTCTCGGTCTTACTTTTTTTTTTTTTTTTAAAGATTTTATTTATTTATTTGTCAGAGAGAGAGAGCACGCGAGAGAGCAAGCACAGGCAGACAGAGTGGCACGCAGAGGCAGAGGCTCCCTGCCGAGCAAGGAGCCCAATGTGGGACTCGATCCCAGGACGCTGGGATCATGACCTGAACCCAAGGCAGCCGCTTAACCAACTGAGCCACCCAGGCATCCCTCTTGGTCTTACTTTTAGAAAGAGAAGTTTGATTCTGTTGAGCCCAGAACCAAATGTTGAAAACGGGTTTTCCCTGCTCACCCCTGAGTCTTCGGGGACCCAGAGTGAGAAGGGGTTCCGACTGTGTTCTCAGCACACTGATATGGCAGGGGGAGGAGGAAGGGAGCGGCAGATGGTCTCTGGGCATGAGGGAAGGTGGAAGACAAGAAAAGGCACAGTCCTTCCAGAGGTCAGACCTTCCTGGGGAAGGCAGTCTCCTTGGAGGGAGTTGCTACCCTTGGGAGGAAGGCTGAGAGGCCAGCAGGGCTCTGGGGTGGGGGGATGGGAAGCCGTTTGGGGTGGGGGGGAGTGAGGGATAAGAAACCAGAACACGAAGGGCCTAAGGATGCAGGAGAGGCAGAGGGGTGGAGAGGGGGGACCATGAAGGGGGCTGACACTGGAGGGTAAGTAGAGGCAGAGGTCTCAGGGGCGCACTTCTGCCCCTTACCCTCAGGGGCTCTTCCTAAGGAGGAAGGCCCTTTGCCTCTTGGGCCCTGGTTGCTTATGAGTCCTGGCTGGTTTTGACCACAGGGGGCAGTGTGGTTCCATGGGACACTAATGGAGTTTTCTCGTGTTCCCTGAGGGAAAATGGGCATTTCTCAGGCAAATGCATTTAAGAAACCTAGTGTTCAACAAGTGAGTACCTTAAGAATTGTCTTTGAGGTGTCTCAGGGCGAGTCAGATACGCGCCTACACTGGGTATCTCTGAAGGAGCATATGATATATGATGTTCCCGCAGTTTTTCTGGCCTTAAATTAAGCCCTTTTCCCGCACAGGATGCTGTGAGGGACAAATGTTCCAGGCAACATCGCTGCGAAAGCCCTGCTCTAAAGTCCCTTTGGAATGGCCGTCTCCCCTCCCCACTTCGCACACGTAGCTCACCGTGTGCGTTACCAGGAAATATTTCGTCTCTGCGGCAGGCTCATCTAGGTCATGGGCAGAGATCATGTCTTATCACATGGAGCTGACCCAGCTCTGAAAACGGAGGTGTGGACAGATGAGATATTTCATAAAGACTGATGGCCTGGGTGATACACTTTAAACCATGTAGCTGACACCTGTGTTTATGAGCTGGGAATCGGCTGTTTTGGAGTCTGACCGATTTGAAGTCAAATAGAAGGAAGGGAAGGAGGGAGGGAGGGAAGGAAGGAAAGAAGGAGAGAGAGAGAAAAGGGAAGGAGGAAGGAAGGAAGGTGTGTTCCCAAATAGTCCCTACACCCCATAGCTGTCCCCTTCCTTCCCCACCGCGTCCTGTGGCCCCACCATGCCACAGGGCAACACGATTGCTCACACAGCGTCTCTGCAAATTGCTTTCCTAAGATTCCCTTCCCAACAAGAGCTACACAGAAACAACCTGATCCTAAATATCCTGAAACCTCCTGGTAACACTCACCATTGTTCGGCAAAATCCGGAAGATGGGCTCTGGCCAGAAGGGGTTGTTAATGAAATACTGAAAGGACCTCAGATGCTGTGAGCTGATCCCTATAAAATGGTGCCCATGGCCTAAATCCCAGTGGAATGTGAAGGCCATCTGGAAGAAAAGAGAAGGGGGTAGTTCTTAAATAAACCCAGAGTTTCCTCCTGCAGCTCCACTGCCTCAAAAGGGCACCTGAAATTCAACTCCCCAATCCTTCCTTCCCTTGTTTCACAGGGAAGTGAAAAGAACATACACAGGGGCTCTGCACTTCAGAGAGACCTGGTTCTGAGCAAGTCGTTTTGCTTCCAAGCCCATGGGGGTTTACGCAGGACATTGCACTTCACTCCCCAGCATCGGCTTTCTCCCTGTAGAGCTGCAGAAACGTTTGGGGCCACTGACCCTAGTCAAGATTGGGTCTGACCGGTCCAAGGACACCATTCCCCAGGTTGGTGACAGGTCCTGGATGAGCGCACAACCTGATCTGGCCAAGAAACTAGAAGGAAACGTCTGCTGAAAGCATGAGCCTCTCTCTCCCGCATCCATTGTGGAAAAAAAAGCTGCTTCTGAGCACAGCAGAGCCAGCCTCAAGATGGAGCCTATCCCCAGGATGGACAAGACTGAAGACAAAGAATCTGTGTCTTTGGCGACACTGTCTGTCATCACGTCAGACTCTAATTCTTCCAGAATTCCCATTTCCTAATCAATCCATTCCTGCCATATCTAAACCAGCTGAGATGGACTTTCTACCATGCCCCGTATCTAACCCCAGATAGCAATCATGGCAGAAAAGGCCCACAAGGGTTTGGCCACATATTAGGCACTCAGCAAAATTCTGCTTCCCCTTTCCCTCACACCAACATAAGAGCAATCTTGAAATGTGGCCAAATAAATCCCCATTTCTTCCCATTTCAAGCATTAACTCTAGTGCTTTCCTGTGGGCCTAACATGGTGACAGACCCATAGTAGGTCTTCAGTAAATACTTGAATAACTCATAACCCATGGCACACCTCTAGAGTATGATTTTTGTAATGCCTGGATTTTGGTTTATGGTTTACTGGATGGGGGTGGAAAAGGTAACAGATACTTTTGTTGCAGAGGTCTGAGTCCTGTTTCTAGACTCTTGGAGGAGCAACTAGAACACAGGTGTCCCCCTTACGCTGCCCCCATGCCCCCTCCCCCATTTTCTCCACCTCCCTAGTCTTCATCCCTGCTCTCTCAGATAGACATCTGTGCTTGGTAAGCTTAGGAGTCTGCCCAATCACCTACAAAGCTAACCATCTGAGGAATGTCTGGTATGCGGGGTATGCAGTATGGTGTAGGTTTGTTTTTTCTGTTCATCACTTGGCAAGGAAATGCTTCACTATTTTGTCTGGAGGCATTCGCTTGGAGCTGAGGACCCACTGAAGGAGTGGGAGGTAGGGGGAAGGAGTGGGACAGTCCTCCCTCTTCTTCTGCTCCTAGGACTGCATGGCACCATCCTTCACTGGTTTCCCCCACCCCCACCCCACTCCCCAGGCGCCCCAGTAGAAGATAAAGTGAAACAGAAGTAGGAATGGCAGCAGGGGAAGACATTTCCCTGGGGAGGAGAGTAACCAGCAGCTACAGGGGAGGCCGGGGCAGGGAGGAGGCTGAGCCATTGCAAGACACAGATCAGTGCACTTCATCTTCAGGGTGTAGCTCCTTAGCTTTGTGCAGGGTCTACACCTGGGCTGGGAGTTGTGAGACCTGGGTTCGAGTTCTGACGGGGCCATCTTGGGCCTATTTCTTGATTTCAGGGAATGTCTTTATTTTCATGAGGGAACAGGCTGTCCGTCTTCCACCATGACTCCACCTGGGTCTGGATGGCGGACATCCCTGATGTTTGTCAGCTACCAGTATTTCTGCATATTAATTATACACGAGGAGCTCTTCTAGGTACTCCATAAGTATAGGCGTTTTCTTCACCAGAGCCAACACTCATTAAGTGCTTGCAGTATGCCAGTCACAGTTCTAAGAACTTTATGTTGTATCATATAGTCCTCACTACAAACCAACAGGATAGATACTAACTCCATTTTAGAGATGGGGAAATTGAGGCACAGTAAAGTCAAATACTTCCTCCAAGTTCATACAGCTAAAGAAAAGCAGATTCAGGAAGTGAGCCCAGGCTATCTGGCTCAGAAATATATCCTCAAACACTATGCTCTGTTGGTATTCATTACTCACTTTTCATTAAAAAAAAAAAGAGAAGAAGAAGGAGGAGGAGGAGGAGGGGAAGAAGAAGAAGGAGAAGGAGGAGAGGAAGAAAGAGGAGAGGAAGGAGGAGAGGAGGAGGAGGAGGAGGAGGAGGGAGAAGAAGGTGGCAATATTATCTCCCTTTCATGGATAATGAAACTGAGAGTGAGAAAAGTCATACAATTTGTCACAGGCTTTACATGGTAGAACCAAGAGCCAAACCTAGATGTGTCATCCACAGCTTTTCTGGCCCCGTGGACTCTCTACCTCTCAGCAGACATACACAGAGAGAAGCCTCTTCAGACTCCCAGGGAAATCACTACAGCTGGGTGGGTTCGATCTTGGAAGCCCCATTTGTAACCACGATGCAGGTGTCCAAATATGATTTGGACAGTCAAAAACATGACTCCTACCAATATGTGGTGAACGTGTGTCAAAGATTTATTTTACTTACTAATGAAGGAGCCGGTAAAATGGCAAGTTTCATTCCAAAAATACAGAAAACCGTTAAGCGTCACGGAAAGAATGCCAGGATAAGATTGCCAAGTCGCTTACAAGACCGATTATCCTATAAGGCAACAAAAGTGTAGCCTTTGGTTTGCGATCTCTTCTACGGGACAAAATCATAGCGTCTCTGTAAGGTAAGAATCGTGTGCCTGACTCTTGGTCTCCTCCAATTCCACATGATACAACGTCCCAGTTGCTAGTAAACAGAAAGCCAAAATAAAGGAATATATCCCTAGAGAAAGAGACGAGCCTCAAATGGCTCTGTTGGATCATACCCCAGGCAGCCGTTAGTCCTCACGGTCCCCACTACATAGTCCGCCTAAGGCCACGTTTCGGATCCCTCGTCTGAACGCAGGGCGGTGAGCTGTGGCCCACCCAAAGCTGTTGTCACGTGATGTCGTAAAGCACGGTGTTTGGAGGCCGCCGGCTTCAAATTGCGGCCCCGCCATTTTGCGCGCCTGTGCACATCTCTACACCCTGAGCCGTAGCTTCATCATCTGCAAAGCTATTTTTAAATTAGGATAACATTCTCTCTTCAACCTCGCAGGACTTGGGGGAGGATCCCATAAGAGTGAAGACAGCAGGACTGGGTCAGTGATTGTTCTGGCTTCTGATTTAAGGGGAACCAGCCGCTGGCCATCACGGGAGATCTTTGACCGAGAACTTCGAGTGCTCAGCGCCAAGCTCTCTGGGATGCGCCGACAAACACAGGGGCCTCGGGTGACTCTGTGCCACCTGCCGGCCCAGCCCACAAGACAAGTATTGCAAAAGAGTGCGGAGCCCATAGTCATGCTCGGGAGTCAGAGCTGCAGTGAGGGCGCTTTCGACAGTGAAGCTTCGGAAGGAGACGCCATGTCCTGAGTCATCTCTCCGGCCGTCCCGGGGGGAGTCCAGAAGCCGACCTACGTCACCGTCGCAGCCAGGGTTTGGCAAAGCTCTCCCCCAGATGGCAGACACTAGAGGCGGGGCAGGCTACATACAGCCTCTGTGGCTGGATATTCTTCGCTTTGATTTTTAGTTTTGTGTTTTACAGACTTTTTTTTCTTCTTCTACAACCTTTTAAGACGTAAAAGCTATTCTGGGCTTCCTGGCTCTAGAAAAAAAAAAAAGCCTTGGCCTAAGTTCGGCCCATGGGGCAGAGATTGCCGACCCCGAGGTCAGGGCTTTGGAGGGGAGAGAACTGCCCCTGAATCCTGGTCTTGTCACCTTCCAGCTGTGTGACCTCGGGCAAGCGTCCTCACCCCTCTGAGCCTCAGTGTCCTTGGTGATGATACTCGTTCACGAAATACCCGCCGCTCGTCTACTACCTTGCTGAGCACAAAAGAGTGTTTATGAGGCTTTTCATAAAATGAAATGTGTGTGAGAGAGTGTGGCATAAGGTAGGTCTGCTGTTGCTTGAACCCTAAGGTAGCTGGGGCTGCCTTGGGCAGGGGCCAGGAAAGCCGTCCACGTTCCATGACCACACAAGTTCCGCGAGGATGACCTGGCCTTGGGCGGGGCTACATGACAACACCCCAGGGACCCGGATTCAGTGTCTCCCATGGTGAGTCCCCAGGACCTGTGTTTGTTCAAGGCCTCCTCTGGGAGTCTGCCCTGCAGCCAAGGCTGAGCTGTCCCCAGAGCAGTGTCCCACTTCTCGTGGTCTTAAAACTGTCACCCTGGGAACAGGGGGAAAGGCGGCTGGCAGCTTGGGGGCGAGGCCTGAGGTGGGCTTGTTGTCTGCTGTGTGCATTCATACAAGACCCATTGACAGACAAAGAGACTGAGGCTCAGGAGGTCCCCCAGCTGCCCGGGCCACAGGCTTAACCAACAGTTTTGATAGAGAGAGGTAGCGGGGTCTGGGGTGAGGCTCTTTTCTCCTGCCATTACCCTCCTATATGCTCTTACCAACTCTTCTGCCTCTATGCCCTCTATGGCCTTTTCCTGCTGCCTGGAAGATCAGGGGATTTTTGTTTTTAATCTGAAAGGCTGATGATTAACTCTTATTAAGAAACAAATTCCTGCTTCCATTATGGGGATTCGGACCTGGAGCAGTTCTGAGCTGGAGACCCCCAGGTTGTCCCTAATTCCCTGCTTTATCCCCAGTTTGTTCCTGAAAAGACTGGATTTTTAAAAAAATCATTACATGATTTAACATCATTTAAAGAGAATTTCTCTGTGGGTGGGGAGGAGGTAAGGTTTTCTGTTTGGTTGGTTTGGGTTTCTTTTGTTTTTTGTAAAGAGGAGAATTCTTCTGCGAAGAGCATAATGTAGTTTGCAAATTTGGATTTTGACATACTTGGTTTTCTTAATTATGTCTGTAACTTCGGCTACTGTTTCTTTACTGACAGTTCCCAAATTCCGACAGTTGGAGTTTGTACTGTGTGAAAATGGACTCTGGTACATAAGATGAAAGCAGAAAGTCTCTCTTCCGCACTGCCATGCCCGCCACTGTTCAACCACATCACATCCGCTGTATCATTAGCTACTCTCGAAAATTCTACGACATGGGTGGTACTGTCCCCATTTTGTAGATAAAGAAACTGAGGTGCAAGCAAAGGGGTAGACATGGCCCAACTTTGACTCCAGAACAAGTGCTCTTTCCAAATCGGAAAGCACGGGATTTTTCTCATCATTGAAAAACCAAGACAGAAGAACTCCCCTTGCCCCTTTGCCTTCGGTCAGTCCAGATTCTGGGTAGACATGAGGACAGTTTACATGAACCTTGTGCTCCTTCTGTACTTTGAGAGAAGGAGCTGGGCTGAACATACAGGGCCAGCCTCCCCCAAGCAACCAGAAGCCCTCAGCCGTCTGGTCCTCACCCAAGCCCAGGGAGGCTACGAAAAGGAGTGTGTGTGGCTTAGATGTGTCCCAGCGTCCCTCTGAGCCCTGGCACTGTGCTCACCAGCTGAGTCTCGTGCTCTGCTGCCCACATCGCACGGTGACCAACTGCTGTCCTTGCCTGTAAGGGACCGCTCTTAATCATGATTTCCTGCCCAGTGGATGCGCTCCCAAGGCCCCCTCCGCTCCCACTCCCCAATGCCCACGCTGTGAATCTGGAAGGACATTTTTAAAGTGAAATTTCAGATCCAGGCTCTGACCTGAGCACTTCGGCTGGTCTCAGTTGAGTGTCTCTTGCTGGCCACCAAGTGAGTCCTGAGGAATGAAGGGCTTACCACAGAGCCTTGCTTCAGAGTCTGAGGACCTGTCTTCCTGACCCTGGCTCTGACACCCTCTCCGAGTCTCCACCTCCCCAACCTGAAGGACTTTCTAAGTATGCCATCTTTTCTTCCTATGAGGGGTGCCATGGAGGCATGCCCCTGGCAAACTCCCAGCATCCCAGCCCTGCTCTGGTCCCTTCTGCATGTATTTGGGGGCGGTAGCACAATGGTTAAGAACGAGGCTGCCTGTTCAAATCCTTCTCTGCCCCTTAAGAAGAGTCTTTGTGCCTCAGTTTCCCCACTTGCAAGAGAGAAATCAAATTAGTACCTATTGTCAGGGAGTGTTGGTGAGATCTAAATGCAGAAGTCCACCAAAAAGGCCTAGAATAGTACCTGACCCATAGAAAGGGTTTGCTATGGGATAAATAACCACCATTATACTATTGTATACTGTACACTTGTCTTTCTAGAACAGCATGTTCAGGAGCTCAGAAATATTGCTGCAACAAACGAACAACAGCTAATGTTTTTGTCATATCCACGGTAAGCACTTTATCTATATTAACTTCCACAAGCCTCGTACAACCCTATGGGGTACAACTTACCATTCCTATTTTCCACATGAGGAGACTGAGGCCCAGAGAGGTTCAGTACATTTCCCAAAGGCCCAGAGCCACAACGTGGCAGGGTCAGGATTGGAGCCCAGGCAGTCTGAGTCCACAACCTTTACTCTTTGTTCTGATAAATATTTATTTATCAGAATATTTACCAGACTATGCAGCCAATATATATTCAAGGTAAAAAATTTGAAACTACAGGAAAGCATACTAATAAAAATCAACTTACATCCTACCACCCAGAGAGGAACATTTGGTCAACCATCTTTTTCTGTATGTGCTGGGTCCGAGTTTATGCATGTGCCTAGTACTTGCATAAAGAGATCATGAGGTAGATATATTTTTCCTTTATCATAAGGACCGTTACGGGTTGAATTGTGTCCCTCCCCCGACATTTATATGTTTAAGTTCTAACCCCCAACACCTCAGAGTATGGCCTTATCTGGAAATGGGGTACTTGGAGCAGTAATCAAGTTGAAGCAAGGTCATTTGGGTGGGCCCTCATCCAGTATGACTAGTAGTATTAGTCCAAGAGGAAATGTGGACACAGAGATATGCATAGAGGAAGACGATGTGAGGAAGCATCTTCTCCAAGCCCAGGAGAGAGGCCTGGCACAAATCCCTCCCTCACAGCCCTACGAAGAGACCAACCCTGCCAACACTTTGATCTCGGGCTTCAGGCCTCCAGAACTGTGAGAAAATACATTTCTTTGTTAAGTGACCCAATCTGCGTGTTTTGTCACAGCAACCCTAGAAAGCTAACACAAGCACCTTTGGGTACTTTTTTGCTCTCTGCTTACATTCTTGTACCTTATCTCCAACCCCCCCTTCCTTCCCCTACACCTGAATTCCATTCCGTTGGATCCAACATGATGCAGGGCCCCTGGGATTTTTCTAATGGATCCCAGTTGTCTCTAATTTCTACCATGTCCTGCTCTGGGTGATGCAACCAGAAACGCTTTCAGGAATTGCTAGGGAATATCTCAATATGGTCCACCTCTGACCCCTACCCAGGCCTTGACTTTCCTGGAAGAAAGTCAGGATTATGGAGAAGCAGGTAGGGAGATGCTCCCAGCTGCAGAGTAGTGGCAGAGAAAGGGTATCCACAAGCCACTGTCAGTATTTCAGAAAAGCCTAACAGATCTCATAGCTTTTATTCTTAACCAAATGAAGTGCCGGAACAGCTGTCCAGGTTGCCAACCTAAGAAGGCACCCGAACATCCCTGAACTGATTCACAAAGGGACCACTTAACTCCAGTCCCAAGTACATCTCCCTGTTCAGCCGCTGAGAGGTAAGTGAAATGGGCAGCGTTGTCTAGGAGCACTGAGGATGGGGGCTCCCTCTGTCGAGCCTCTTGGTCACCCACGTGAAGACCTGCCCTCTGCAGTCACGGCAGGTCCAGCATCCCTGAACCCTGCGGGGCCTGTGTCACTCAGCTGGACTTGAGACACGAGTGATGGCTCTCTGGTGCCCATCACTGGAATGTGGTTAGCTGAGTCTGAAGTCCTTGATGTCTTCCAAGAACAGATCAGCTCAGAGCATCAGCAGAGACAACAAAAGAGAAAACGAAATCAATGAAGGTAAGTTCATAAAAAGAGAAAACATTGAAAGCCATATGAATGGACATGTAACTATGGCCACGTTAATGCCTCTGTTCTTGGTGAGTGTGTGAGATTCAGGCTATCTGCTCAGGAATGATAGGGAAATGGGCTGGACTGGTGGGCCTTTAAATTCACAACTCTGTGCAACAAGAGAAAAATCACCATGACTGAGGCCTCAGGCTGAAGAGTTAGAATCTCCTAACAGGCAAAGGCTCATGTTGGGGCTGGAAAGAAAGAAACGATGAAATGCAGCCTTGATGATGTAAAAGATGGAACCCAGTGAATCAGGGAATGGGGACACAAGGGAAGGAAGGTAACCCAAGGTCAGTAAAGAGAAAACTTCCTATGCACCTGGGGTCACACTAGGCCAATGGTTCTCGGACTCTGGTTTTGGGGACCCCTTTATACTCTTAAAAATTATCGATGACCTCCCTAGATCTTTATATGGGTGGGTTCTATCTATTCACCAGTTTATAAATCAAAACTGAGAAAAATTTAAAAATAAGAAAACCGAGCACACATTCTACTAGCAGTCAGAGCCAGGAGCCTTTGGAACACTACTGTACCTTTGTGAGAGTGAAAAAGGCAAGTAACATCTTAGATTTTTTTTTTTTTTTAAGTAAACTCTATGCCCAACGTGGGGCTCAAACTCCCCACCCCGAGATCAAGAGTTGCACGCCTTCCCAACTGAGCCTCCTGGCCACCCTGATATCTTGGAATTTTCAAGAAAATAGTTTTGACCTTGCAGCCCTCTGAGGGCCTGGGGGACTCTTTAAGGCCTCTGGAACCCCAGGAACTCAGAGTTCCTGGGCTAGGCTGCTCTAGTTAGATTAGCTCATTTAAATCTCTTACCCTGAAATGTAAGGATTACTATTCCCATTTTCCACATGAGAACACCAAGCACTTGAAAGGTCTAGGAATTTGCCCTAGGTGACAACGGCTAGCAAACAGCAGACCAGGCTTCAGTCCTGTTCTGACCCCAGAGCCCACATTTGGTGGTGGTTGTTTTTTTTTAATTTTTCTTTATTTATTATTTATTCATCAGAGATCAGAAGTAGGCAGGGAGGCAGGCAGAGAGAGGGGGAAGCAGGGACTCAGTCCCAGGACCCCGAGATCATGACCCGAGCCAAAGACAGGCTTAACCCACTGAGCCACCCAGGCACCCCAACCAGAGCCCACATTTGAATCAGACTTGACCAGTGGCAGGGCTAGGCCCCGGAGGGGAGCAGCTGGCCAGTCTTCACATTCATGAGGGACCACAGGGTGCGAAACAGAGACCTTCCCACCCAGGAGCTGACGGGCCATGAGGAGCGGCTGGGGTGTCCAGGCTGAAGCCCACTCTGTGCGCATGCAACATGGGCACAAAACTCTGACCGGCTGGTCTGGGGAGGGAGGGACCTGGCGGTTTGGGAGGAATGGGCCAGTGGGGACCTGGCTGCCAGGTGGAGGGCCTGGTGGGGGGCATCCCAGAGGGGCTGGGCTGGAGGAGGCCCTAGGGTCAATCACCACTGGACTGACTCCCTCCTGGGGCCTGAGCGCTTGTCCTGGATCCGGGTAGGAATCTCAGGGTCACAGTCAGCGGAGGGCAGAAGATGGTCTGCACAGCCTGAGAGGAAAACAGCTCTGTTCTGGCCAACCCGCACGGGGGGAAGGATCGGACTGGAGAATCTGGGGCCTTTTCCAGGACCATAATAGGTGATTTCTTTCCAAAGCCTGACATTGGGAGTATCACTGAAATCCACCGAGAGGGAGAGTTTTATATTAGAAGAACATTCCAGAGCTACTGCTGGCCTTCCGCTGGGGAGCTGTTTCCAATCTCAGAGACGTCAAACAGTTTTAAAGGAACAGGAGCTCAGTGTTACACAGCAAGGCAGCCGGGCAGATGGGGCCCTGCCGAGGCCAGCACCTTCCCTGCCGGTGCTCAAGGCCATGCCCGGACCTCTGATTCTGGGCACCCCATTCTGCTCCCCAGCTCCCAGGTGAGCTCAGGGAACATCCAGTCTTAATATTGGGGTGCCCTTGGCTGGCCATTCAGACCCTTCATGAAGGGGGTGTCCACACCTTCAGGCTTGCCCACATTCCCTTACCCAGACGCTTAGTTCCTGGGCACACTTTCGGGGATCACAGGCCCCAGCCATGCCCCCCCAACCCTTCCCGCCCCCGCACCCCCCGTGGCCCACATTCCCTGCCAGCCTGGCATTGTCTGCCTGCCACCCCTCCATGTGCCCCCACCCCCCACCCCACAGGGATGACCATGCTGAGCAATCAAAAAGAATACTAACAATAGCTCACATTGTGCTTCACGCTCTACCTTCACACCTGAGCACACACCTGGCTCTGGGGTTTCAGGTTACCCAGTGACCCTCCTCCAGAGTAGAGGGAGCTGAGCACTGGTCAGGTGAATGAGCATTTAAGGTCACCCCAGGGAGAGTGCAGCGGGACCCACATCTCTCCTTTTCCGCCCAGGGTTCTCTAGGCTGCACAGGGTGAAGTTTGGGGGTAGAAGGAAGGGAGCAGGGGAGGCACAGGGCCTTGGAGCCCCCGTCCTCCCCTTTGATCTCCACTGGCCCGTCTACTTGAGGCCTGGAAGAATCCTTCTTTGAGGTTAGAAAGGTGAACCAGTCTGTTTGACTTGAGTTCTCTCTCCTAAAGAGTCCCCACCCCCCACCCCCATGTAAGGGATTCTCTCAGGCCTTCTGCTCTCTGCTTTCTGGGAGGGAGGAGCCTGCCCTTGCTAGTTGCAGGGGCTTTGGTGGTCCAGGCTAGCCTTTGATACCCTTCCTGTGATGGGATCACAGCCACTCAGCAGGTTATTTAATAACGTACCCTATGGGAAGGAGACCTCTGACCTTTCAGCATGGTGTGAGAACCCCTGCAGCTGCCTTCTCAGGGGCGGGTCATGACGGAAGGGAGCTCACCTCACTACGGGGGCCCAAAGGGAACACTGGTCCTGGCAAAGCCACCTCTGGGCAACACTCTCTGCCCAGACCAGGGAGGGGAGAACTCTGGGGAGCCCTGCCAGCTGTAGGCCTGGCTGATCTCTGGGGGCCCCTCTGATGGTGCAGCTGTGGGAAGCCAGCCCAAGACTGTCCTGAACCTTTGCCTGAATGGGCCCTTTGGCTGGTCACAGGTGGATGAGGCCCAGGGCACAGCCAGGGCCCTGGCTCTCCACATTGATTGAGAGTTGCCAGAAAAGACCTGGTACATGAATGTCACAGAGCAGCAGAGAGAAACCTCAAAATCCCCTTGTTGTCATCCTACTGGGCTTGCTGGCTTTCTCCAGCAGATAAAGGATTCTGGGCTAGACTGAGGCATGGAGATGCACTCACATGGGCTTTTTGCCTCTAAGAAAAAATGTTTCACTCCACCCAGATGCTTGCTGGGTCCGGAGTTTCCAGTAAGGGGCTCCTGGGGTCACACTCTTATGCCAGACATAGAGCTGGTAGATGAGTCCAACCTCTCAGCTGGGAAAAATCTCTGCAAATCTAAGGAAAGATGCTCTACTAAACCAACCCTAGTGTTTATTCCAGGAAAGCCAACCTTCCCCTTGTAAAGTGTCTCCTCTTTTAGAACTGTGCTCTTCAGCCGTTGGCCCCATGAGGGGGTGTGAGAAGACCACATTTGTCCTTCAGTCTTGGGCATTTTGGGGCTAGGATCAGCTACAGTGTAAACCAGTTCCTGGGTCACCACCCATGAATCAGTCACTGGTGGCCCACAGTCCTGAGGAGAGCAGAGGGACAGGGTACAAGGAGTGGGTAAACAAACAGAGCATGAGAAAGTGATTTGCCTACTGCTGGAGGCAAGGACAAGTGCTGAGAGAGTGGAGGAGGTCATGACTAAAGCCTGTGGGAGCAAAAGAAGCTTGGAGGACATAATGTCACATTAGTCTTCAGTGGGGCACGGCCCAAGGAGGAGGCTGCCAGTGTGCCCTGGCGAGGCCTGGGGCAGTGAGTGGGAAGGTAGGGGCTGACCATGAGGAGAGAAAGAGCTGACCCCAACATGCTGGTGGCCCCTAAGATGGCCCTTGGGTGGTAGGCCTGGCCTTTACCTGCTCCTGAGAGAGGATTTGTAGGCTAGGCTTCCCCTGAAGGGGTGGAGTGAGGTGGGGTCATGGGTGCAAGTAACAGAAACTCGTGGGCAGACTTGAGCGATGAAGAAATCCATAGGGAGATCACTGGGGTACTCACAGAATCCATGGGAAATCTGGAGACACCGGCTTGGAAAACCGACAGGAACCAAGAGAGGCAGGGCGGCAGCCCACAGACGAAGGCCATGCTGCCAGGAATGAAATCCCAACTGTTCCTGCATCTCAGCATCTTTCCTTCAAAGGTCAAAGTCCCAAATGGTAGATACTCAGATCCCTTCTCTGCATCCTGTCAGGGGACAAAGAACAGGACCCTCTGGCTCTTGGAGTCTAGGGAAGGGAGGCTCAGAGGTTTCAAGGGACAGATACCAGCTGCTCTCCAAGTGTCATTTTCTTGGCTGGAGAGCCACTTCTGGTGTTTTATCCTTGCTTCTAAGCTATGGAAAAGTTCAGATATAACCTGAGGGACTGAGGTGCAGGGAAGGGAAAGGTTAATTTTCTGGTTCTTGCCTTTTCTAATCTGACTAATTTATGATCTTTTGTAGGCTTAGAGAGCCTGCTGTGACTGACATGGAACAGGGTAGGGGAATCTGAAACAAAAGGTAATGAGAACATCTCCATAAAATACAATGATCATAGTTTACTAAATGTCTACTGTATGTCCGGTTCTGGGTTAAGTTCCTTTGTTAATATAGCAGGGAGAAAATTTTATTTAAAAAGCTTGCCACACACTACTTGTAATAGCCTCAAACTGGAAACTACCCCAACGTTCACCAAGATGACAATAAGTAAATTGCAGTGTATTTGTAGAATGGAACACCATCCAGCAGCATTCTCAGGGGGCAGTCCACCCCTGTAGGTGCCTGAGACCCTTTCAGGAAGTCTTCAGGGTCAGAACTATTTCCATAATAATTCTAAGACGTGATTTGCCTTTTCTGCTTTATTGACATTTGCACTGATGGTGCAAAAGCAAAGGTGGGTAAAACTGCAGGTGACTTCGCAGACATCAAGGCAGTGACACCCAGCTGTGCTAATTAGTCACTATGTTCTTCATTATTGTACATTTGCAGAAAAAAAATGGGGCAGTTTCATTTAAGATTATATCTTGATGAAGCAGTAGAGATTATGAATTCTATGAAAACTCAATCCCTGATTATATGTCTCTGATAATCTGTCTGACAAAACAGGAAGCACTCATAAAGCACTTCTGCAAAGTACAGTGATGTCGGGAATGGCATTTGTGTGATTGAGTTGCCAGCTAAACTAGCCACTTCCTTGTGTGTGATTCTTGGTTATTGTATGCAGGACTCTTGTACTAGGCATGGAATTGCTGGCTCATAGCCTATGTGCACGTTCAACTTGATAGGAAAAGACCAAACTGTTTCCAAAGCATAAGGAATGTGTATGAGATCTTTGAATTCACATTCCAACACTTGTTCTGGTCTGATATTTACATTTTTTTACCCAAACGAATGGCGATAAAATGGTATCTCACTGTGATCTCAATTTGTGTTTTCCCAGTTGTTAATGGTGTAGGATGTGTTCATCGACCATGTATTTTACCTGCCACTGCTTATTTTCCATCAGCCTTGTCCGCCAATGTCACAGGAAATGTGAACGTGTGCCACCTGCTAAGGATAGAGAGGCGACTTAGTATAACCAGATTTAATATAAGATGCCATCAATTATAAGATGCAGCATCAATTTAATATTGATTTCTAGAGAAAAAGAAATGTCAAACCAAATTATACCTTTTTAAAAAAAACTAATAATAGTGTACATTATTTATCAGTACAATCACATACCATTTTATTTTTAATGTCACCATCTCTAATCAGTCTTCACATTCAGGGTCTAAAGATTCCTTCCGTTGAGGCAAACACTGGAAGGAAGTGTAGCCTGTTGCCATGCATGGATGTCCTGAGGCAGACTTAATATAGTTAAAATGCCGGGTTTTTGTGGTTGGTATTGTTAAAGATTTTATTTTTTTGAGAGAGCAAGTATGTGTGCATGCTTGTAGGGGGAGGGACAGAGAGGAAGGGAAGGGCAGAGAATCTCAAGCAGCCTCTGCGCTGAGCTTGGAGCCTTACACAGAGCTTGATCCCATGACCCTAAGATCGTGACCCAAGCTGAAACCAAGAGTGGGATGCTCAACTGACTGAGGGGCCCAGGGATCCAAATAAGCCAGGTTTCATGTGCATTTCCTATTGGTTAAACTCATGGTTTCATTTTCTCTATGACTGGATTACATATCAATGGAAATTTGAAATTCTGCCAGACACTTTTGACAGATGGATGTGTAATGTCTAGTAACAATCGTCCACAAGGCACAAATTAGCCATAGCCTCCTCTCACAGCTCCCCATTCCGTGGTCTGCTCAGAGACACTGGCTAAGTTTGCACAGCCCCGCTATGACAACCATGTCACAACTCACTCCAGATTATTGCTAGCCAGTTTTGGCTGACATCAATTAAAAGACACAAACAAATCCCAGAAGCATTCAAAAGTGAAAGTAAGCATCTTATCTTTCTTAATTATTTATTAACTAAATTGTAAATATACACTGGGGTGTGTGTGTGTGTGTGTGTGTGTGTGGCCAAAATTTATTGAGCATCTACTAAGTGATACATTCCATGTCGGGGACTTTCCATTATCTCTAATCTTCATAGTAATTCTATGAGGTGGGTAATAGTATCCTCATTTTAAAGAAAATTGAGATTCAGAGAGACAAAATAACTTGACCAAGACTCATCAGAGGCAGAATCAGTATTCAAATCCAGCTCTCTGGCTTCGGAGCCCATAAACTTTCTACCATACCATAAAAAGGCACAAATGTTGAGCCTTTTTCAGGCACCAAACTCCATGGACCACTGGGTTAAGATGTCAGACAACTCAGGACACCTGGGTGACTCAGCTGGTTAAGCGGCTGCCTTCGGCTCAGGTCATGATCCCAGCGTCCTGGGATCGAGTCCCACATCGGGTTCGTTGCTCGGCAGGGAGCCTGCCTCTCCCTCTGTCTGTGCTCTCTCTCTCTCTCCCTCTCTCTCTGACAAATAATTAAAAAAAAAAAAAAAAAAAAAAGATGTCAGACAACTCATTGGCCAGTCTGGCCTGTTACATCTCTAAGGGTGGACGCCTCCCTTCATGAAGGTTACTGGCAGGGACAGTAGAGAGATTTACTAGAGAGTTGAACTATGTTAAAAATAACAAGGTATTTACTCCTAATCCTGTTAAGCTCCTCTGAGCTGTATGCTGGCTGAGCAGGGGAGGGTGTGTTGGTTGGCCTGAATGCAGGTGTTGCCGCTACAGTCTCCTGTATTTTCCCACGTCAGCCAGGGCTCTGTGTCACTGTTGCTAGTGTTGGTTACCACACAACCCTAACCCTTGTTGTTATGATGAATTAGGTGTCAGCAAAGAGGCTCCCATTCAGCCCTGGAAATTCACTTCTTTTCCTTGGGCATGCGTTGTGCCGAGGGAGAAGGTGCTCTAGACAGGAGGCTTACACATAGGCTGGTTTTGTTGCTCCCCCAGGTCTGAGGACTTCTGGGGTGGGGGTGGGAAGGGGCCATTTCCTGCCTTTAGACAGAATGACCCTAAGCTATCTTGGGCAAGTCAAACTTGTGTGGGTTTTCAGATCTTCCCAAAGGAGCATGTTCTTCATCTTGCTCAAACATATGGCTTAGTCTGGACATTCACAAACTTTTCTTGGCCACATACCCATTTTATAATTTCTCCCTCATGGGCCTCTTCTGCTGAAGGATTTTTGTCCACCAAACTACATGTTGCCTTTTAGAATGCTCTATGAACTAGGTATGATCAACAGAAAAAGAGAGGTGCAGCCAAAAGCGAAAGAACTTGAGATTTTACCCAGGACAGTTTTTCATGTGAAAGTAAGTTTCCATTTCTCTTGGATAAACACTGGGAAGTGAGTTTGCTGGGATCTAGGATAAGTGCTTCTTTAAGTTTATAAGAAGGTACCCAATTGTTTTCCAAAGTGGTTGCAACAGTAATGTCAGGGAATTATAGCCACTCCTCAGCCTCACTAGGACCGGATTTCATCAATTTTCAAAAAGATCTTAGTCATTCCAATAGGTGTTCAGGTTTAAGTTGAATTTCCCTAATAATTAATGATGCAGAACATATTTACATATGACTATTTGCCATCCATATCTGTTCCTTGGTAAGCTGCCTAGTCCGACCTTTTGCATATTTTTAAATGGGTTGTTTGTTTTCTTATTGAGTCTTGAGAGTCCTTTATATATTCTGAATATAACGAGTCCTTTGTCAGATAAGCGTTTTGCAATGACCTTCTCCTAGACTGTGGTTTGTCTCTTTATTTTCTTAGCAGTGTTTTGTTTTTTGTTTTGTTGGTTGGGTTTTGTTTTGTTTTGCAGAGCAGAAGTTTTTTTATTTTGACAAAGTCTGATTTATCCATTTTCTTTTATGGATTGTGCTTTTGGTGCAATATCTAAGAAATGTTTGTCTAACTCAATAGTACAAAGCATTTCTCTACATTTTCTGCTTCAAATTTTATACTTTGAGGTTTTACATTGAAGTCTGTGATGCATTTTGAGTTAATTTTTGTATAAATTATGGAATATGGATCAAAGGTCAAGTTTCTTTTCTTTTTTTCCAATGGATATGCAGTTGTTTCAGCACAGTGTGTTGAAAAAACCATTCTTTCTCCATGAGTTGTTTCTGTAACTTTATCAAGAATCAGTTGACCATATATATGTGGGTCTGTTTCTCAACTTCCTTCTTTGTTACATTTGCTAATACCCCTTGATCTTGATTAGTCTAGTTCCATAGTAAGTACTGAAATAAGATAGTCTGAATCCTCCAGCTTTATTTTTTTCTTTTTCGGTTTTTTCAACTATTCTAGGTCCTTGGCTTTCCGTATACATTTTAGAATCAGCTTGTTGATTTCTACAAAAAGTCTGCTTGGATTTTCATCAGGATCATATTAAATCTATCAGTCAGTTTGGGGAAAATCAATATCTTTACAATATCTAGTCCTCCCATCTGTACATTACTTCCCTCATTTAGGTTTTCTTTTCTTTTTTTTTTTAAGATTTTATTTTTATTTATTTGACAGACAGAGATCACAAGTAGGCAGAGAGGCAGGCAGAGAGAGAGAGAGAGAGAGGAGGAAGCAGGCTCCCCACTGAGCAGAGAGCCTGATATTGGGCTCAATCCCAGGACCCTGAGATCATGACTTGATCTGAAGGCAGAGGCTTAACCCACTGAGCCACCCAGGCGACCCTCATTTAGGTTTTATTTGGTTTCTTTTATTAGTGGTTTGTAGTTTTCAGCATACAGGCCCTGCATATATTTTATAAAATTTATACTAAGTATTTCATAGTTTTTTTTTCCTTTAGTACTATAAGTGGTACTGTTTTTTGAATTTAAATTTTCAGTTGTTCACTGCTAGCCTATAGAAACACAACTGCTTTTTGTCTACTGACTTTGTGTCCTCCAGTTTTGCTAAATTTACTAATCCTAATTGCATTCTCTAAGATTGCTTGGGGACTCTCTATGTAGACATTCTTGCCATCTGCATACTGAGACTGTTGTATATTTTATTTTGCAGTCTACATTTTATTTCTTCTTCTTGCTCTATTACACTGGCTACATTCTAATACAATGTTAAACTGGGCTCACTTTGTTGGCAGGAAAGTCTTTGTTAACCCCACAAGATGATGGTGGAATTACTACATTCCCCTGAAGAACCTTGATTCTAAGGAAATTGCTGTTGACATTTAGCTCCTTAATAACAAAACTTAACACCTTTTGATTACCTGCTCCAAGACCCAGTACTACCCAGTTTGCGTGTATTATTTTCCTTGACCCTGACAGCAGCCTTATGAGATAGGTATTACTAAACTCTCTTTGAAAGTGATGAAACAGACACTCAAAGAACTTCAGAAACTGGCCTCAGATAACAATTTCTACTTTTCGGATGGTGAATTCAAATCTATTACTCCTTATCTCCAAAGTCTGTGTTCTTGGCACTACACTATACTACTTATGGTCCAAATCATTTTGAGCAGATCTTAGTCTTGTCTGCACGTGAGAGAGCTGTTGAACGTTATGGCCCCCTTGGCCCCTCCCAGACCTACTCAATCTGACTCCCTCGGGCTGGGGGCTGGGCCTGGGTACCTTTTCTATAAACTCCCAAGGGATGCTGGGCCTGTCACTCCTAAATAGAGAGGCCCTCCTGGCCTATAGCAGTGACCTGAGGTGCTTGGTCTCTGGGTCTGGAAGCAGTGGGTAATGAAAGCTTAGCAGGAGGTCGCTGCTATGTCTGCTTTGGGCCTGGGAGGCTCAGGGCTATAAAAGGCAAAGCTTTCGCCTTCATTTCTTAAATGCTAGTAAATCCAAGGAGTGTGTCATGGTATTTTAGCATCAACTTATCACACATGTTTGTGCTGGCTTACACTTCAAGTCTTGATGGAAAACAGGTGGGACTCCTCAAAGCCGCTGTTAAGGACTTAATGGGTTGCAAAAGGATGCTAATGAAACAGTTTGATGAGAGGAATGTTGCCATTTCAAAGGACATGGTGGGGGACCCTCTTTCCTCAGAGAGATGCGGCCTGCTGGGGCAACTTTCAAAGCAAAAAGCCAAGTTCCTTGCATCACTGTGGGAGGCAAGAGCATCCCTAAAATATGCTGCCTGGAGTAGCCACAGTTAAGAAATGGAAGCTTCTCTCTGACATGGTAGATTGAGGCTGAGGCTGACTTATTGGCAGCCTAAAATGATTTTGGGGCCAGCTGTTACTAAAGCTTTAGGACGCCTTTGGAAGTTTTTCCGCCCCTGATACATGGCATCTAATCTGGGTAACATGGCCTTGTTTGAAATGTTCCTATAAAATGGATCATATTTTTGTTGTTATTATTTTAAACTTATTTTTTTCCCATGCTGAGGGTAAAATGCACATCATGGAAAATTTAGAAAATGCACAACAGTCACCAGCGTAAGGCTGAGGAAAATTGTTGCAAGACTAATACTGCACTAGAAACATCATCCCGTCTAATCCTCATGGGAACCCTTGGAGGGGTCGAGCCTTACTCCTGTCTTTAGATGAAAAGTCCGTGGCCCATGCATACTCAGTGGTTGGCTCTAGGCTCTCACGTGGAGGCAAGTGGCCTAGCCTGCATGCTCCTTCTTACCCTCAAAGCCGTAGCACATTCTGGAATATTTTTCCCCAGCCTTTCTTTTCTTAAGCATTTGTTACTTTGATGTGATGTTTGGGTCTTTACTTTTGAAGACATGAAAAATTCAGTTTTGCTTGTGCCTTTTTTTCCCCATGCAATTTTATCATAGAAATAGTTTTCTAGGGCACCTGGATGGCTCAGTCAGTTAAGCATCTGCCTTTGGCTTAGGTCATGATCCCAGGGCCCTGGGATGGAGCCCATAGCAGCTCAAGTCCCACATCAGGAGTCTGCTTTTCAGTCCTGCCCCTTCCCCGACTCATTCTCTCAATCTCTCTCTCTCTCTCTCAAATAAATAAAATCATTAAAAGAAAAGAGAAAAGAAACAGTTTTCCAGATAGTCCTTGGTCTTGGAGCTTTCATCCAGTGAACGGCACGCTATTAGAATAGGCTTTGAGGGAGGTTCCTCCCAGTAAAGATTTGTCTTGGCAAACATGGCTGTGGATGGAACTGGGTTCAGAGAGCACATCGGCATCCCAGACAGGAGTTGGGGGTGGGGGGACTGTGGGAGTGAGTGCCGGCAAGGCAGAGCTAACAGGAAGGAAAGAACTGGGTTTTCCCACCACTCAGACTGATTGCAGCTCGACTCACTTTTTAGCATACCACTCTCCTGATTGCCCACGGGAATGGAAGCTTTAGGAAAATACAGATCTTATTTATTTATTTTTTTAAGCCAGGATGACATGGGAAATAAAAAAAAAGAATGATTATTGCACAGTTATACATACGTAAACCCAGAAACGGGGAGCCAGGGGTCGAGCCGGCTGCTGGAAGGCCGCGCCTGGGAGAGCCCCTGGGCTCGCTCTGTGGGCTGGAGCAGGCCGAGGCTGTGGGAAGCAGAGCAAACAAACACGACACACAGAAACAGGCCCCAGGGAGACGAGGGCAGGCTGTGGAGAAGAGGCAGGCCTGGATTTCTGGCCAGAAAGTCAAGAGCGAAGACGTTTGTTTTAAAATCCTAAGCAGTTATGAAAATTCCCAATCCCAGATGGTAGGGGTCTGCAAACCTCTTTTATAACCTATGTTTCAGGTGAAAAGGACAAAACCCACCTTTACATGTTTCTGGCCAAGATTTTGCCTTTTTCTTTATTTCACAATAGGTTCATTGACTCACCCTGCTGTCTGTGGGTAGGGACGGCAAACAGGGACACTTACAGGACAGAGTAAACAGCTCTCCCTACAAAGTAGGATCCCTCTGTTTTCTTTCAACAGAGGGGTTTGGCTAATGAACTACCAAATGGGCTTCCGGTGGGCGATGAGCCCCAGCCCTCCACCAAATGTCCTGGGTTTTCTCCCTTTCGCATTTTGACCCTGTGCTTTTTTGGCTGGTGAATAAAGGAAGGAAAAACCTGAAATGCTTTCTCTGACTCTCAAAAAACCTCGATTCCTACAGGGGAGATTTAAAAACAAAGCATGCTTGGACTCTCAGCCCAAATGGCCGCCATATTTCTGCTACGAAATCTGCAGGTGAAAGATGGAGCTGGAGAGTCTGTTTCTCATTAGAATTCTTGGCAAAGCACTTTGAGGCCCATCTGGAAAAGAAGGGAGAAGGACTGCGGGTGAGGTTTGTTGAATAGCCCCTTTCCCCCATTGCACGTCTGTTGGCTGCAACGTCTCAAGGTCACATGGGACCAGGTTTCCAGCCCCTCTGCAACCTCCTTCACGTGCAGGTACATAATCTGGGTATATCATGTCTAAAGTGGAGAATCCAAATAAGGAAAACCCAGTTCACTCTCATTTTTCTAAATGTCAATTGAAGGTCTCCCGCAGAGAATCCCACTTTCACAGATGCAATGAATTCCAAGGGGAAGAGTCAATAATAAGGTTCCCTTATATTTATTTGTGTGGAATTATAGTTTTCAGGGTGATATCTTAGCCATTACTTTCCCCTGAGCATCACACCATTTGCATGAAGTAGCAGATCTCCATGTTGCAGATGGAGGAAAAACAAAACAAACAAAAAACAAGACCCTGATGCCTAGATACGGTGGGTGACTCCTACAAATTTTCACAGCCAGTGGGTGTCAGAGCTGGGGCTAAGAATCTGGTCCCTACCCACCTCAGCATATTATAGATCAGACTACATGTTATCCCTACTTGAAGCAGCCTCTCCCCAGCCCCCACCTCAGCCTCTTTCCCAAATGTCTCAGGTCTCAAATGCCACTTCTTTTGGGAAGCCCTCCCTGATTGAACCTCCCCTTCACATTAAGTTAGTTGTCCCTGTTCCCTGTTAGCATCCTGTGAACTTTTTCTTTAGGGCACTTTTCACAAATTTTTATCATGGTTTGGTCTGATTGTTTGCTTTTTTTTTTTTTAATTTTTTTTTTTTTTTTTGACTGTCTGCTCCTCCGGCAAGACCATAAGCCTCTGTGGACAGAAACTGTGTCCAGTCTTATTCATCATTGTAAATGAACAAGACAGCACTCAGCACAGTGCCTATGATATGATGTTCTCCCAACCCCCATCCACACTACACGTAAAATGTTTCTGAGATAAATGAGCCAGTGAATAAAAAATGGCCCAACACAGTGGTGAAGGCTGAAGCCAGACCAGCTTCCTAACTTCCTCGGTGAGCTAGCCGGGAAGGGATTTCCCCGGGAAATTGCTGGAGATTCTCAACAAGCCTGTGTGAAACTCTTTGCTAAATATTGAGAGAGGTCCTGAAAGGTCAGAGACTGGAAGACTGGATTGTGTAGCCTTTTTGCTTCTCGCCAGACTCGGGACTTCAGAGATAAATTAGGCCAGGGTGCCTACCGAAGTTAGTTCATGTCTCCTGGGTCATTTCTAGCTCCCATCCTCCTGTGTTCTGGGGGACCATCGCTGCTTCCTGGGTGAATGTCTGAGGGCATGAGTCGGTTGGAGTAATGGGCTGGCTTTTGCTGGGCTTGCCCTCCACTCCTGTGGCCTGGGAGAGCTCTCCCATCTAAGCTGGCCAGAATCAAAGGGTGGTCATACCACATCCTTCAGGTCCCATGGGCAAACAGGAGAGGGCAGAATGACAGGTCTGGTGAGAGGCAGAGCTGGAATCACCATCAGGGACTCCTGACTGTCTGACAGATTCTCCACTGCCACTCAATCCATCCGAGGGTGTGTCCAGCCCTTGGCATGTGCTCAGTGCTCCCTGCACTAGATTCCTAAAGGGGAACGGAAAGTCTTGAAAATGAAATACACGAAGAAGAAATGTACAAAATTAAGTGTCAGGTATGGTCCCAACTTCCGGGAACTTACAGCTCTGTTACGCAGCAAAACTAATTTCTTGAAATGGTGACGAATGAAAACTTGCAAGTTTAGGCCATTACAAGCTATGCTGTGTATAGAAGAGACTGTAAATCCTGAGAATTCAGAGAGGAAACTAGACAACTGTATCCAGCTCCACAACATTCTACCTTTGGTATATGTTTTTTAAAGATTTTATTTATTTATTTGACAGAGAGACAGCAAGAGAAGGGAGCACAATCGGGGGGAGAGAGAGAGGGAGAAGCAGGCTTCCCATTCAGCAGGGAGCCCAACACAGGGCTCAATCCCAGGATGACCTGAGTGGAAGATGCTTAACAACTGAGACACACAGGAGTCCCCACACCTTTGGTATTTTTTTATTTTTATTTATTTTTTTAAAGATTTTATTTATTTATTTGAGAGAGAGGCAGTGAGAGAGCATGAGTGCGGAGAAGGCCAGAGGGAGAAGCAGACTCCCCGTGGAGCTGGGAGCCCGATGACGCGATCCCTGGTCTCCAGGATCATGACCTGAGCCGAAGGCAGTCGTCCAACCAACTGAGCCACCCAGGCGTCCCTCTTTGGTATTTTTTTTTTTTTTAATTTTATTTATTTATTTGAGAGAGAGGCAGTGAGAGAGCATGAGTGAGAAGAAGGTCAGAGGGAGAAGCAGACTCCCCGTGGAGCTGGAAGCCTGATGCGGGACTCGATCCGGGGTCTCCAGGATCATGACCTGAGCCGAAGGCAGTCGTCCAACCAACTGAGCCACCCAGGCGTCCCTCTTTGGTATTTTTTTAAAGTGATCTCTACACCCAGGGTGGGTCTCAAACCCACAGCCCCATGACCAAGAGTCACATGCTGCACCGACAAGGCAACCAGGCGCCCCTATGGCCCTCTATCCTGCCTGAGACTACAGCATGGTGAGGCAGGTCTGCAAGTCGGGAAGCCCTCCAGGGTGTGGTGCAGGGAAGTGGTGCAGGGAAGGGCAGTCCTGGGAAGTAGACATCCAGGCTCTGCCGCTTCAGAGCTCCGTGGCCTCAGGCCAGCCTTCCGGCCTTTCTCAGACTTGAGCTCCTCTTCTATAAAATGGGATAAGAAGATAAGAAGGATACTCCCCTCAGAGGGCTGTTGTGAGAATTGTACTTTGTGACAGTTGTTAGACGCTCAAACAGTATAATTATTGATAGCAGGAGCGAGAATGGGTTATCTCAGGGAGGTGGTGAGTCTCTCCAGTTACCAGTGGTGTTCCAATTCTGGTTCAAAATTGTACCAAGAATTTAGTTCTCGAAAGGGGTAAATCCTAGAATGAGGTAACATGGAGCCTTTCCCACACTGATCCCATGCTTAATTTTCAGGACACTCGTGGCCCTTGAGAACATCGGGGTGTTAGCCAAGTGGGAAGAGGGCAGATGTGGCCCAGAAGATGGGAACAGCGTGAGCAAACGTGTTGGAAGTGGTACGGACTGTGAAGGCCTTGTTTGGATACCCCAGACTTCCTCCTGCTGGGCTTTTCCAACCTTCCTGTGGAGCTGTTCCTCACCCACAGCTTCCAGAGACACACCAGGCTTCGGGGTAACTCTGAGCATTTCCACTTACAGGTACCTGGGTTTCATATTGCAGGAAGGGGATTTTGTCAGACCACTTCCTTACTAATACAAACAGATTGGGGTTTGGTTTTTGTTTTGGGTTTTTGTTTGTTTGTTTGTTTGTTTGTCTTTACAACATACTATTTTTTTTAAGTGTAGTTGATGCAGTGTTACATTCATTTCAGTCATACAACTGATTTGCCAATGTATCCATATGCTCGGCAAACCAGTTTTAACCTCCATGCCTCACTCCTGCTCATCGGGGTAGTTTTCCAGTGGGCCTCACTGACTTCCTAATGATCGCTTTTGAATTCAACCAAAACAGCCTCACTCTCCCCAAAACAAACAAACCCAGGTCCTTTACCACCTTGTCCAGCCTCCACACGCGCCTCCGTGTGGCGTTGTACTCTTGGAGATGGAGCTGCCGAAGGAAGGGCATTTCACCGGAGGAGCTGGCTTTGCCATGCGTGAGAGTTTGTAAAGTTCCCTTGGGGGGGCGCCTGGGTGGCTCAGTCGGTTAATAGGCTGCCTTTAGCTCAGGTCATTGTGGAGGCCAAGAAAAATTGAGGCCATCCCACCTCAGGTTTAGCCTTAGCATAAGTACAGCCATCTCAGACCCCTGTGCCCAAGGGCTGAACTTTACCCTACTTTGCTTTAGTTCGAGACCCCCCACCCTGCTTTAGTAAGCCCCACCCTGCTTTAGTTCCAGAGACCCCCACTCTGCTTTGGTTCCAGAAATCCCCACCCTGCTTTAGTAACAGGAACCCATAAATACCCCTGCCTTAACTAAGCTCGGGGTCCATGTCCCTACTCCGCTGCGTCGGGTATACTTGGGCCTAAGCTTAAGCATGTCACCTCGGGGTCCAAGTCCCTACTCCACTATGTCGGGTATACTTGGGCCCAAGCTTAAGCTTGTCGAATAAACCCTCGTGTGATTGCATCGGTGTTGGCTCCTTGGTGGTCTCTCGGATGCGAAAACTCGGGCGCAACAGTCATGATCCTGGGGTCCTGGGATTGAATCCTGCATCAGGCTCCTTGCTCAGTGGGGAACCTGCTTCTCTTTTTGCCTGCTGCTCCCCCTGCTTCTGTGCTTTCTCTCTCTCTGTCAAATAAATAAATAAAATCTTTAAAAGAAATTCACTTCACTCTGATGACAGACCAACTCCCCCTAAGAACCAGTGCCCAGGAGCTGCCAGCATCCTCAAGGACTTGGGTCAGGCTGCTGTGACAAAACGCCATCGCCGGGGCGCCTGGGTGGCTCAGTAGGTTAAGCCGCTGCCTTTGGCTCAGGTCATGATCTCAGGGTCCTGGGATCGAGCCCCATATCGGGCTATCTGCTCAGCAGGGAGCCTGCTTCCCTCTCTCTCTCTGCCTGCCTCTCTGTCTACTGTGATCTCTCTCTGTCAAATAAATAAATAAAATCTTTAAAAAAAAAAAAAAAACGCCATCGCCAACAATAGACATCTATTTCTCACATTCTGAAGGCAGAGAAATCCAGGATCAAGGTGCTGGCAGCTTGCTACCCTGTGAGGGCTCTCGTGCTGAGGAGAGCCACCTTCTTATTGTATCCCCACAAGTGGAAAGAGAAGCTCAGGTCTCTCCCTTTTCTTCTAAGGGCACTGATCTCATCAAGGGCACTAACCTCACCCTCTTGACCTCACCTAAAGTAAGTCCCATAGACCCCGCCTCCAAATACCCCTCACATTGGGGCTTAGGGCTTCAACATATGAATGGGGGTGGGAGAGGAGACACATTCAGTCCTGGGAAAGACCCAGGATAGTAACTTCTCACTGGTCAGTGAAGGCAATAGGCCCTGAGCTGCCTCATGCCCTTCATGTGCTCAGGCTCCTGGGGACTGAGAACAGACCCATCTGAAGAGGCACAAAAGACAGCAAGTTTAAGTGTAGTCTGTTACTCTGCACAGGTGGGCAGGCTTGCTTGGCCCATAAGATCAAGGACCCTCCTTACCCTCTTACCTTTTACAGATTTTTTAAAAAGATTTTATTTATTTGACAGAGACACACAGTGAGAGAGGGAACACAAGCAGGGGAGTGGGAGAGGGAGAAGCAGGCTTCCCACTGAGCAGAGAGCCCTACATAGGGCTCAGTCCCAGGACCCTGGGATCAGGACCTAAACCGAAGGCAGATGCTTAATGACTGAGCCACCCAGGTGCCCCCTTTTTACCAATTAATACATATGGCTGAGTAAAAGAGAAGTCAACCTTGAATACTGGGCTTCATTTTTTTTTTCCTCTTTTTCTAAATGAAAGACTCAAGAAAAACTTTGGGGCCAACTTGAATATATAGACTTTTGGAATAAAGATGGAAAAGTCAAATACTACTCATGATATTTAACCTATTATGTACAACAGATTTTAAAACCACATGTCCTATAAAATAACAGAGAAATTCCTCTCTTGAATATCATGAAACAGTTTGGTTAGAACCCCCTGGGCTCATCTTCAACATCACTGTCTTCATCACGAGAGCTGGTTCAAGTTCTCACCACAGTCTCTGAGAGCCCATCGCCTTTAATTACTATGTTGCCTGAAATCAAGCACTTTTTGAATTCATGTTTCTCAGAATAAGTTTCCAGTGCCACAAGTTACCACTTGAATAACACTCTGTAAAGCAAACTTTCTAAGTTTCCAATATGAGTATATAAAGGACTTTATGACTTCTATAACATAACCACTCACAGTCCCATTGTGATCAATGATCTTTAGAAAGCTTGCACTGAGGGGCACCTGGGTGGCTTAGTCAGTTAAGCAACTGACTCTTGATTTCAGCTCAGGTCGTGATCTCAGGGTCGTTGGGCTCTGTGCTCAGCAGGGAGTCTGCTTGAGAGTCTCTCTCTCCCTTTCTCCCTCACCACTCTCTCAAATAAACAATACATTAAAAAAAAAATAAAAAGAAAATAAAAAGTTCCCAGTACTCAAATCCGTGAAGGCCTTGCCCTGGGAGAAATTAGTACATTTCTACTCATTTCTTTGCTTCCTCTTTAACAAACTCTGTCAAGTGATCTCCTTACCAATTTAAACATCACATTGACAGAGTTCCTTTGAGGACTTCGAATATTCTCCAAATAGTATTTTGTTATTCAAAAATACAATCATCGAGAGAAGACCCTGTAACTCAGAGCTTATCTCGGGCCACTCCCTCTTTTCTGAAGGATAATTTTAGGGAAGTGGTACATCAGCAGGACCTTTGGAAAAAGTGATACCGTCTAATTCCTTAAGTCCTTGTTTCCTTCAGAGAAGATTGATGATAGAACTCCCTAGACGCCAGTAGGGTCTTTCAGAGGGCAGCCTTATCAGGGCCCCTCACTTCTTAACTGAACCATCGTCTGGCACCTCTGAGCTCCTGAGCTCAGTCTAGCCCAGTCAGGGGCTCAGGAATGTGTTTATGTTTAACAGAGGCAGAGGAGACCAACATGAGCTGACAGTGTATCTTCCTGGAATGTTACTGGCCTGTCCAATACTGTATGTATAAGATTTGATTTCTGAAGTTCCAGGCACAGAGATCTCTCTGCTTGGTGCAGTCATTCTAAGGTTCTGACACCAACTCTGATATGGGTATTCATCTCCTCACCAACCAATTCTCTGACACCAGCTGGATGTCCCACACTTCGCCTCAGTTCTGACTCTGTCTCTTAGGAGGTAGCATCAGTTGCCCCAAGTTAGGGCTTCAGTCCCATAGGACTGACCTCTTCCCATCTTCAAACACCAATTGCAAATCCAGACGATCTTGCATCTGACTGACTAGCTATAGATCAGAGGTTCCCATGACCCCTTTTTGGGGTTCATTTAATTTGCTAGAGCAGCTTTGAGAACCCAGAGGGACGTTTCACTTGCTAACTTACCAGCTTATTATAAGAAAATTTTATATAAAATTCAGAAACAGCCAGATGAAAGAAGTACATAGGGGAAGGTATGGGGAAAGGAGAGCAACTTCCATGCTCTCTGAGCACGCCCCTGTCCCTAAATCTCCACATGTTCACCAACCTGAAGCTCTTGGAACTCCATCCTTTTAGGGTTTTTATGGAGGCTACATTGCATGGACATGATTGATTAAATCATTGGCGATTGGTGATTGAACTCAATCTCCAGCCTCTCTTTCCTCCCTCCCGATGTCAGTCCTTCAATGACAAGCTTGGCTGCCCAGTCAACCAGCCCCCGTCCTTAGGCTACCTGTTGCCTCATTAACATAACAAGAGACACCTTTCTGGCTCTTAGTGCTGGAAATCCCAAGGGTTTTTTAGGAGCTCTGTGCCAGAAACAGGAATAAAGACCAAATAGATATTTATTATAAATCACAATAGCACGAGTTACTTAGGAAATTTTTATATTATCCTGGAAAGAAAAACTCTCTTAATTGAAAGATTATGGGTAGAATAATAACATGTACAATTTCTATTTATTAAGTACCTTCTTCTGTTGAATCCTTACAGTATGGCAAACATTATGCAACAAATCTTGAATGTAGTATCTTATTTTCTTCTTCTAGCATCTTGTATTAAAATGTTAGTTCAGGGATGCCTGGGTGGCTCAGTTGGTTGGGCGGCTGCCTTTGGCTCAGGTCATGATCCCAATGTCCTGGGATCGAGTCCCACATCGGGCTCCTTGCTCGGCGGGGAGCCTGCTTCTCCCTCTGCCTCTGCCTGTCCTCGCTCCCTCTCTCTCCCTCTCTCTCTGACAAATAAATAAATTTAAAAATAAATAAAATTGTTAAAAAAAAATAAAATAAAATGTTAGTTCATTGGGGTGCCTGGATGGCTCAGTGGGTTAAAGACTCTGCCTTCGGCTCAGGTCATGATCCCAGGGTCCTGGGATTGAGCCCCGCGTCGGGGGTCTCTGCTCAGTGGGGAGTCTGCTTCCTCCACTCTCTCTCTCTGCCTGTCTCTCTGCCTACTTGTGATCTCTGTCAAATAAATAAATAAAATCTTAAAAAAAAATAAAATGTTAGTTCATTGATTTTCATTCTTGTTTTTCCAGTAAGGTAGTTTAAGGGTATATATTTACCTCTAGGTACTGCTTCATCTGCATCTTACAAATTTTGTTTGTGTAGTCTTTTCATAGCTATTTGTCTAAATATTTTATAGTTTCTTAAAAGACTTTCTCTTTAATCCACAGTATATTTAGGAATATGTTTGTTTCTAATTTAATAGCATCATGGAGAGGAAATATAATTTGTGGGGCACCTGGGTGATTCAGTTGGTTAAGTGTCTGACTCTTAATTTCAGCTCAGTTGAAATATATATATATTCATATATAATTTGTATGCTATAAATTATTTAAAATTTGTAGAAACTTATTTTGCTAAGATAGTCAACTTGCTTGAAAAGGATATATATCCTCCATTCAAATGCAGGCTTGCGTACATTAATACTGGGTCAGGTTTACTAAATACTCTTCCTATCTTACATATCTTCCCTCCTTGTTTTGGCTGCTTGATCCATCCTGACAAAAGTATAAAAAAGTATTAAAAAATTTTATTATAAATATGAATTAATCAACTCCTGTAAAGTAACTTATCAACTTACTCATGTTAAGTGCATACCAATTCATAATGGTTATATATTCTTCATGGGGTGTTGTTTTTATACTTAAGTATTATCTTCGCTTATTCCTAATAATGCTTTGGTCTTAAATTTTATTTGGTCTCATATAAATATTGCGAGACATGTATACTCATTTCCTGGAGCAGCCGTAATAAATGATCACAAACTGGGTGGTTTAGAAATTTATTCTCTCACAGCTCTGAAGACTAAATGTCAGAAATCAAGGTGTTGGGAGGGCAGTGCTCCCTCCAAATCCTGTAGGAGAGGACCACTCCTTGCCTCTTTAGCTCCTGGTAGCCCCCAGCGTTCTATGGCGGTGGCATTGTAACTCCAGTCTCTGCCTCCACTGCCACGTGGCTGTCTGTCTTCCTCTGTGTCTGTGTGTCTCCCCTTGTTGTAAGGGCACCCGCCACATTGGATGAAGGGTCCACCCTACTCCAGTCTGACCTCATCTTAACTAATTCCATCTGCAATGACTGTCTCCAAATAAGGTCACTTTCTGGGGTGCTGGCGACTAGAATGGAAACATAATACTTGGGGGTCACAATTCAGCCCATAAATATTTTGGTTTGCACTGAATGGGTAGACCTTCTTCTGACATCTATTTTCAGTCTTTTTTTGTGGTTTTGCTTTAGGTGCACCTCAGAAATTTGTTCATTTGTTTAACCTAATCGAATGGTCTTTTGATAGGTATTCTGTTTACATTTCTTATAGTAACTGATATATTTAACAAATTTCTGCCATATTTTGTTTTCTGTTTACCAACCCCCTCTTTTTCCTTCTTTTTTTTTTTTTTTAATTTTTTGGCCTCTTTCCAATTGTCTTAACCCAGACTTTCCCCCAAAAGCAGAGTCTGAGATAAGGGCTTGTATGCAGCTTGTTTATTTTAGGAAATGATTCAAGGAACAGGAGCAGAGGAGGCGGCTGGGAAGAATGAAACAGGGTGAAGAGAAAGCTAACCGCCATCCCCTGGGGTCCCTGGGAGGAAATGTATAGAATCCATGACAGGCTGGCCCACAGACATGTTCATGCTGTTTTTCGATCTCAGCTATGTCATTTTCATTTCCTCTAGATCATGGGAGCCTGGCAAGTGTCTGGAGCAGAGGGCGTGCCTCACAGGAGAGCCGCCACCTGGGCTGTCTGTCGTTTAACTTTCACACAATCCTCCGAGGCACTCGATAGTCTCCGATTTGGAAAGGAACAAATTGAGGCTCAGGGAGGTGACATCACTTGCTTGAAGTCATGCAGCTGAACAGTGATGGAGCCGGAAGGCAGACTCTGGTCTACTTGATTCCACAGCCATTTCCCTTGACCATGAGCTCCGCCATCTTCCGTGGTCTGGGGTGTGCGTTGAGGCTCACCCTCACTTACTTGCATTTCAGTGTCATTTATCTCAATCTCATGGGTGCAGCTTTTCCACAAAGAGGAACGACAATGCAACCAAGCTACAAAATGGTCTCTGTGTGTGGGTTTGAACCCGTCTCTGTCCAAACAGGAGTACTCTAGAGAGACTGAGAATTATAGAAGTCAAGAGATTTCTTAACCTTTATTCAAAAAGGACTTCTGTTTTTGTTTTTTGTTTGTTCTTGGCCCGCAGCTCTGTCTACTCCCTAAAGAGTATGGATTTCTAAGTAAATCGGATAATTATTGACTAAGGCAGGGACTACTGCAATTGAGAAATTAACCATGTCTGTTTTTCTTCTGCAAGCTCACTGGAAAAGAATGTGAGGTATTTTCCCCTCTTCCTCTCCAGAGGCCCTTGGGTTTTGTAGGGGCCAGGCTTCTCTTGCCCCAGGGGCAAGTTAGAGGCCTTTCTTGGATTTTCTAAGGGTCTGGGGACTTAACACTAATTCTTAGAGATGGAGAGGTCTGGGGAGAGTAGGGGGGGGGGGCTCAGAGGTCATTGAGGGCTGACAGGACGCATGAGTGCTGGGCCACCACAGGCACCCTGGGGGTGGCAGGGCTTTGGGGAGTGGCTGAGTTAGGGGAGGGAGATGGCTAGGGAATGGACACCCTCAATGGCCTTTGATTTGGGGAGGATGCTGTGAGCAGAGGCAGGTAACATGTCCACCAGGGCTTGGACAATGAGCAACTTAGCACTGACCAGGATGGACCCGATCCAGGTTCTGCCAAGGTTCTTGGAACCCCCCAGGTTCTGGAATCCTGAAGGCCTCAGAGTTCTGCATGGCAGGAGAGTGAAGGCCCCCCAAAGTGACTGGGATTGCATTTTCTGAGGTCCTTGTAGGTGGGTGTTAGTATGACTTAATTTAGAAAATCCATGAAATGTGTCATGGAACTATTCCTGAGCGTCGTGGAACTATTTACATCAGTTACACTGATAATGACCAAATCCTGAGGGGCATTTTTCTAACATAGTTGGGAAAACAGGTCTTACTTTTTTTTAATGCTTTGGAAATGGTTGATCAATAATTGACAGGATATAAGTATTTCAAGCCCTTCTTCTGGTAAAAATATCCTCTATCCTGATAATTTAAATTCCAAATTACCTCCAGATGAGGCTTTAAAAACACCCTGGAATTAAATCCACACCAAAAGGAGTTTCTGTGGTCTGCTTTGCTGACTCCAAGGATGGCCTGTGAGTGTTTGAAAGGCTGGGATGTGGACCAGGCTAGAAATGCGACTTGGGGCCCTAAGAACCGTGGTCTGCGTGACTCAGCTGGGGGCCGCCGGGCCTGGAGGCTTGCCCAGAGCTGAAGGGTCAGCTGGAAGCGCCTTAGGAGGGGGCACAGGGAAATATCTCTGAAATCCCACCACCCTTTCTCACCTACCCTTATTAGACCAAAGAGGCATGACTCAGGAGTGGGGGACACTGGACAGGAGGCTGGGCCCAAGGGTTGGGAGCAGCTGGGGCGAGCATCGGTGTGGCTGGAGAGTGTCAGACAGGCTGTATGTGTGTGTGTGTGTGTGTCTGTATCTCTATGCATATATGTCTTTGAGTGTCTATGTGTGTGTCTATGACAGTGTGTGTGTCTCTGCATGCATGTGTCCGTGGGGGTCAGGAATGCACTGAAGCAACTCTTAGTTTTCTAAACAAGGTGGCTCACAGGACCAGTGGCCCAGCTTTTCCATGGCGAAGCCACCTGTGGGAGGTACAGGCCACCTGCAGCCAGTGGGAGGCTGTGGGCAAGGAAGGCAGGGAAGAATAGACTCTGAAACTTCTGCCTGGGTGCGAGGGAGGAGGAAGAAGGAGCAGGGAGGAGGGTGAGGAGTGAGAGGACCACACCCTCAGCAAGGGGTTTGGGAAGCCCAGGAGCCACAGAGAGGCCAAACAGCTCTCAAAATAAACGTGCCAGTTTCCAGAAGACAAACAGGGCTCCTTCCCTGCATGGTCACGCTGTCTCCTCCTTCCTTGTCCTGCCACCAGGAATACAGGGAGAACACCTTTATTTCCCAGAAACTGCTTTGGTTAGGCACTGGCTAGGTGCTTTCCACTTGCCATCTCCATGAGCTTGCTCACTCTGACCTATGCTTTGTGGTCCCCATCTTAAAGATGAGGAAACTGAGGCTCAGAGGGGTAGGTGGGTTGCTTACGGTCACAGGCTGATGGGTGTTAGAGCTGAGGGGAACCCATGTATGCTAAAGTCACTCTGTTATCTGACAGTCCTCTGCCTCTGGGTTGCCCTCTCTTCTTTCTGGGAATGGGGTGGTGGAGGCAGGGGTAGGGGGAAGCCTCTAGTTAGTATAGGGTTAAGAACATGAACTTTGGAATCAGCCTGGAACTTGAATCTCCATTTAGGAGCTCTGTGACCCTGGATGCGTCAGTCAGCTTCTTTACGCTCCAGTTTCTCCATCCGAAAAATGGGATAATAGTGTTTACCTCGTTGGCTGTTGTGCGGATTAAATGAGGAAACATGTAGACATGCAAAGCGTTTGGCAGCCAGTCATCACTCAATAACTGGAAGCTGTAGCTAATAATCATGGTGGTAGCAACAAAACCAGCCCAAGCCTCTGGAGAATCACAAAAAACAAGGTGAATTCAGTTCTATGCAGGGACAAGGAGGTGACAGCTGTGTCATCGACAAAACCAGAGAGAGAGAGGAGGTGAGCAGCCTGCTGGCTGGCCTAGCAGAGGGAAGGTACAGATGTCAGGGACCCCTAACCTCGAGACAGAAAGTTCTGGCATGGATCTGGATGCATGTCCTAACTTTCACCTCTTTTGCTCTCAGAGTGTTACTGGGGCACGCCAAGTGCTGGGCATTCGCATGGATAGGACAAGTGTGACCCACAATGAGGGCTGGAAGCCAATACTGGGAGGGAAAGTGACTGGCACCAGGTACCAGAGTATGTCTGCTCTTTGTCCCAACACCTGTCAGAAGGGAATTCTGCACATCATCGGTGCGATGGGGGAAGACCAGCCCAGAGCCAAGACCCTACCATAGGCCAGTGGTGGTGTCTGTCAACACTGCTGGGTCTCCAGGGGGATGCATTTTTAGTGGTCTTATTGTATTGAGTAACAAAAAAGATTCATGAACATTGTGAAAAAGTATGTTAAAACAAAGTAGAGAAAGTATGAAAGTAAAACAGTGCTATGGAGCTAGAGATCTACACACATGTAAGTTTTTTATTACGGAAGTTTTTTTTTTTTTAATTTATTTATTTGACAGAGATCACAAGTAGGCAGAGATGCAAGCAGAGAGAGGAGGAAGCAGGCTCCCCGCCAAGCAGAGAGCCCAATGTGGGGCTCGATCCCAGGACCCTGAGATCATGACCTGAGCCGAAGGCAGAGGCTTTAACCCACTGAGCCACCCAGGCGCCCCTATTACCTAAGTTTTCAAACACACGCGAAAGTCATAGGAACAGCATGGTGAACCCCCGTGTCCCCAGGACCTGCCTTCGACAACCACTAGTGTGTGCATGAGAGTCCCTATGAAAGCAACATGGCTTTAACAGCTTTCCAAAGTGTAAATGAGCTCCAGTGAGTCCATAATGCAAATGTGTTACATCTCCTGATATCCAAGCACCTGGAGTTACTCCCCACCTCCTTTCTCAACGGGCTTGAACATTGATCTGAATGAAGTAAGAAAAAGATAAGTTAATTTACTCTGAATCATACAAGCAGTTCAACCAGCACCTGAAACATAGGTGTTCCATAAGCGTTGAAGTAATAACAACAGAACAAGAGCTCATGTTTAGTGAGCACTGACTGTGGGCTTGCTCGCTGAATTCTCACACCAGGCCTGTAATATGGATCCCATCTTCTTCCCTGTTTTACTAAGGAGGAAACTGGACACGAAGAAGTTCAGCCACTTGCCCAACTCCATGCAGTTAGAGTAGAGCAAGGGCTCAGACCTGGGGGCTGTGGACTCCAGAGTCTGTCTTCTTAATCAGGTGACCCCTGAAACAAAGCTGGACATAGGCAAAATGAGTCTTGCTGGGAAAGATGAGGAGGGAGAGAAAGTCGCTTGGATTGAACACTGCTGTGGGGCCAGGCACTGGGCTAACTGTTCCCCTCTAATGTCCTCACAACCTCCTGCCACAGAGCCTGTACCCCTCACGAGGACATGACGTTAGCCCTCTTCCCAAATGAGGAGCTCTCCTGGCTTCCTCAGTGCTAGGCCTTGGGTGGGATTCTGTATTTTGAAAATACATACACACATACATCCATACATCCATACCTTATGTGTAAATCTGCATAGAGATAAGTCAGGAAAAATACCCACCAAACATCAACAGGTGCTTATCCTCTCCCATTCACAGTGGAAGTTTCAGGGGAGCTGGGGGGGGGGTGGGGGAAGGTGGCTCTAGGGGTTTTTCTTTTCTTTTTGTGACTCTCAATTTCCTAATCTCTCTACAATGGATTCTTTGTGTTACAGAGAATAAAGGAAGGAAAGAAAGGGAAGAGAGAAAAAAGAAAGGGAGAGAAAATGGTGCTCCAAGGCTGCCCTCAGCCAGGGCCAGGGCCAGAGTGGGCATGAAGGCAGCAAGCAGTGTCGAGGTCAGGAGCATCGGGCAACATGAGATGGGCAGCCCCAGGGGACACCAGACTCAGGTTAGGCCCAGACTGGCTTTAAAGGTCATGGTGCATGGGTGCATCCGTCCTCATCGGACCCGGGGGGCACTCAGAGGGCACAGCAACTCAGCTTGTGTAAAAATACGCAGTGCAACCCAGCTAAGGTTTCTGGAAGGGCCTGCACCACAGGAAGCAGCCGCCCTCCTGCTCGGAGGCCTCCAGGCCCATGCTCAGTTGGCAGGTCCTCCCAGAGCCGGGGCTGTTTGTTCTCAAAGGCTGCATCTTTGGGATTAAAAATAGCCCTGGGGCCTGGCTGCATTCTCAGTGCCTTGGGGGCAGAGATGGGCCATGCTCCCAGTCTGGGCAGGACGGTGCTGTTACCCCACATATTCCCCTGCCCGCTTGGCCGCCCTCCGTCATGAGCTCTTGATGAGAAGGGAAGGAAAGCAGGGATTGGCAGTGTCGGCCAGGTAGGAAAGCAAGCAACGCAGATCCTACTAAAATCGCAGTGGAGCTCTCTCCTGAGAAAACGGGCCCTTTGGGGACCGCTAAGCGCAACATGTAAGTTCTGCGGCATCACGACGAGGAGTTGAAGAGGCCCGCGGTGCCCCCATGTGTGTGCAGCAGTCTCAGATCCCACCCGTAGAATTGCTCCTTTCTGACGGGCAAGTAGTGTCATGAAAGTCCCCAGTGAAAACGTGACGGGGACTGACGTTAGGATCACCTGAGCTTGGGTGAGACTGCTGGAATTTTAAGATCTTATGAATGCAGGGCCTCCCTCCATTCGGATTCTTATTCCCATGGCTGAGGATCCACAGGTGAGCAGAGTTCCTCTCCTTGCAGCTGGGAGAGCCCCCGAAAGGGGAAGGCCTCGGTGTAGATGCGGTGTGGATTAGAACTGTTGCTTACTCCCTTACCGCCAGCCGGGGACCCTGGGAGCTCCCCAGCTCTCAGGACCTGGAGGAGGGGTGGGGGCAGGAGCTGTGCTGGGAGAGAGCCCACCTCTGGAGATCTGGAGGAGGGGGATGCGGGGATGAGGACTTAGAGGCCAAGGACACACAGTTTCACATGGGGACCATCCGGCCTCACAGACAATGGGCGAGACATGGTGCTGGAGCAAGCCATCCCACGTTTGGGGTGATAAAAAGGGTACAGTTGTTTTGTGATGCCGCCGGAAGTGCCGTGTTGAGAAACAAGGCGTGATGGGCTGTTGATGGTGGCCCTCGGTGCCAGATCTGGGCATGAGGAGACATGCGTTGCAAGCGTCGGCCATCCCTGCCTTGTCCCCACCTGGAACCGCGCAGCAAGAGTAATGATGGCAGTGGCCCTGTAGGAAAGGGGAGTGGTAGAGGCCCAGACCACAACCAGACAGTTCCTGCCTTGATAGCAAGTGTCAAGACAACGGCTCAGACAGCCTGAGGCATTGAGTGGTTGGTGAGGAACCCGAAAAAGTCACCTTTCCCACCAGAGAAGTGAAGTGCCCATGGAGAGCCCGAGGAGAGCACTGAGGGCAAGGCGTTAGAAGTGAGGCATGCCATGGGTCAAGAAATCAGTCAGGACTTCGCAGCCATGTCCATCTTTAGTCACTGATGCTTTCTGGAGAATCAGTGTGGAGAAGGAATGGGATACACAAGATGGAGAGAGAGTGCCTCAAATGATGAAGCCAAAGGAGCCCCTTGGGATGAGTGGGAGGGCTCCACACACTCTCGGGAGGTGGCTCTCCTGGCCCCTGAGAGTTTCTGGAAGGCTAGATGCGAAGGAAGAAGAACTCTTAGGTGGCTAGGACAACTCCCGTCACCCCAGAACTTAGGGTTCTCATGGGGAAAGCAGGGGGCTGAGTGGCAGCATGTGTGGCCCAACAGTCTCCCGGCCTGCACCCTAACAGTTGTTTCCTGGGCATCCCAGAGCTTCCTGCCCTCCTTCCCCAGGAGGGCTGCCTGCAACTTCAGAACACTTCTGTGTGTCTCTTGCTTTCCTTTCTCAAGCCCCCAAACTCACTCCCTCATGCCTTTAACCTGATGCCCTCATTTTAAATTTTTTATTGTAAAGACCATGCCAGGACCCCCTCAGCTTTCCTCTTTTCTCCTATGTCTCTACCTTCACCTTCTCTCCATCCCGCTACTGTGGTGGAAGTTAGTCCCCTTTGTTCCAAGGAGAACCCCCCCCCCACCCGCATCTTCCATCCTATCAACCTACTGTTCCCTCCTTCAGGATTTCCAAGCTTGCTCTCTCTAAAGACAGCACCCTGCTTCAGAGAGCTCTCCTGAGAGGCTGTAGCCTTGCAGCTGGGGCCTTTGGAGCCATCTACCAACACCTCCCTTCCCTTCATTGCCAAATACAACTTGTCTCTGGCTTGATGGGTTGGTCGGCTGCTTGCTTGCCTGCTTGCTTGGTTGATTGACTGATTGCTACAAAAGCCACCTCCACCTTCCCAGCCCTCCCGCCCTGACTCTGCCTTGCAGCTCCAGCACAAAGCATTCTTTATCACCAAGCCCTGGGCTCTGGCCAGCCCTGGAGCCTCTTCCCTCCAGCCCACAGATGCCTCACCTGCCTTTTCCCCATGGTTCCCAGGCCCCTCGTAACCTCAGGGACCCAGGTGTTCCTGGAATTTTGAGCATGACTCAGAATGGACAGCTCTGTCACTCTGCACTGAGCGACCTCAGCTTGTCACAAAGTCTGTTTCCTGGGTCAAATGGTGATAATCACACCTGCCTCACAGAGTAAAGACAGAATAACAAATGTAAAATGTTTAGCATAGTGCTCAACAACCTTCAGTGTTCAATAAAATCATTATCTTTTTAAAAGATTTTTATTTATTTATTTGACAGAGATGACAAGTAGGCAGAGAGGCAGGCGGGGGTTGTCGGGGGAGGTAGGCTCCCCGCTAAGCAGAGAGCCCGATGCGGGGCTCCATCCCAGGACCCTGGGATCATGAACTGAGCCAAAGGCAGAGTCTTAACCCACTGAACTACCCAGGCGCCCCTCATTAGTAATTATCTTAAAGAGCTAATGCATGCTGCTGGTTTTGGGGAGCTCACTGCCTCATTAGTGGTAGGTCACTGTCAAACATCACTCTGATTTTGAGCAAGTTTTCCCTTATTTAACGGGTACGACATCATACAATGTTCAAAGCACTCCCTAAGTCCTTAACAAATGTTAACTGCTTTTACCCTCATGACAACGCTATGAGCTGGCCCCGTTTTACAGGTAAGGGAACTAAGGCCCAGAGAGACTAAGTAATTTGCCTTAGGTCACAGAGTTGGTGAGTGACAGAGCCAGGAATTGAACCCAGGCAGTCTGACTGCAGAATTCTTGTTTTACACTACACACAGCTGTCTGTTGGGTCAAGTGTAATTAAAAGGACCTAAATTAACTCCTGCTCCTGGGAGTGCCCTGAAGTAACACAGAACAGTCCCCATACTGACTTCACTCAAATTCAGGCACTGCGTCTGATTTATTTTTGTTTCTTCCTTCGTTCCTTGAAAGAGCACTTATGGAATATCCAGCGTGTATCTGCCAATAGGGCGTCCCAATGCCCAGTGGCGAACGAGACAAGCATAGCCCCTGATCTCGCATTGCTGCTCGTGCCTTTCAGCCACTGACAGTGCCTGGCACACAGTGAAGTTCTGCGCACTAGAGTGGGCTCAGCCTCTGCATAAAAGCCCCCCCACTCCTGGCGGCCCCTGCGATCCCTTTGCCCAGGGCGTTATGGCAGGAACACAAAGTTTCACTAGAAGGCGCTGTTCAGTAGCGATGCCTTGAAGACTCCCACACAGCAAGGGATATTTGAAGGGTGGTGTTGGGGTTGGTTAGGGAATCCTAGAGGTTCTAGAGATGGAGGAATCACTTGCATTTTATCAGAGAGATCCTCAGGCAGAGCCAAGTCTCCTGAGCCCAGCACACTGATGGCCACAGCGAACTTGCAGGGCCCTGGGGGAACTTCCTGGGCCTCTCCACTTGGTTCCTGACCAGCCAGCCCAGCGATGGCTCCTCCTTCTCCATGCCTGCCCTGAGGGCACCTCTTTCCCCGTCTCCAAAGTCTCTCAGCCAAGGCTGAGACAAGGAAACACCTGACTTTAGGCTTGGAGAACCTTGGGGTGACCGGGCAAGATGAACCAGTATAGTAGAGCCATAACCTTTGGGATGATCTTTTCTACAGGCTAGAAATCTACAAGTTAACGAGTACCTTCAGTGTCTGAGTTCTGATCAAATAGCAAATAGGTAAGTCAAACACCGGGGTGTTTTCTGGAGCATTAAAGAATTACTGTGCGGTGCTGTTCAACAAAGCCCATGTATGACTTTGAAAGGACATACTAGACTCTTTTGTGCCTATTTCTAAGTTCCGGATAATGTTTTCTCAGCACTCGCATGCATCTCTAGCTGATGTTGTCTTGTGTATTATTATCACCAGTCTCAACCTGCTATCATAAAAGCTCTAGGAAGGCATGAAGTCTGTCAACCTGGATGACCACGGTGTCCCCACATTCTACTTCAGGGCCAGGTGCCAAGTAAGGGTTCCATAAATATTTGTTGAGTAAAGAAAATCAGATATAATCAAAGGTTGTGCTTGGAAACAGAAGAATAGAGGTTACTAGAGGTAACAACTTGCCCAAAGTCACACACCTAGTTAGTGGTAGAGTTGAGATTTGAGAGCAGACAGCCTGTGCTCCTAACCATGGGCACATTTATGATCCAGGTTATCCATACTGTGTGATTCTCTAAGAAGGAGCAATGTCCTTGCCTAGAAAAGTCCAGGAGGTCTTCCTGGAAGAGCTGGAATGTGAGCCAGAAACTATCACACAGAGGTACCAGATCAATTTGCCCTCTGCTGTTAGTACACGTGACTCATTCCTGACTCCAGCTCTCTGAAGCTAGCCCCCTTCCCCTAAAGCCTAGGGCCTACCAAAAGTAGTGAGTATGTTGTGGGTGGGTTCTGGAGGAGCCAGAATGCAGGCACTGCCTGGGCCTCCTTCAAAACTCACTGAAAGAAGTGGCCAGCAATCTTCGCGGCACCTGTGCTAAACACGTGCCCCCCGGCCCCCATTCCTCTGCAGCTGCACAGTGAGATTGCCCTGTGTGTTGCCAGGCCCCAAGGAGCAGGATGGGGCAAGCCGAATTTAAATACTTTATTAGCCAGACAATACCCTGCATCTGGCCCAGCCCAGCAGCCCACCAGCGCCACACCTGCTTCCGGGGCCTGAGCAGGGGGGTGAAACGTGTACTCACGAGTGAGCGTGGGTTATTCTTCTCTTTCTGACCCAAGCCAAAGAGGTGATTTCACTGCAGTCGGTTCCAAACTGGAGCTCTCAAAATACTGATTCTGCTACTGTAACTATTGGACGGCACAGACCTGCCCCTGGATTCAAGACAGGTCCGACCCATGGAGAACGCACGCTAGCCTGAACCCCAAGCACGCATTCTAGAACAAAAGGAAAGGAACGTAGAAGCATGGCTTTAATGGCAAGGTATGTGGTATCTCTGTGTGCACAGAGGTGAGGGAGCCCCCCCATCCTAAAAATACGATGCCTTCTCAGAAACTCCAACCTGCATGGTGGGAACCCACCTCACGCGGATCCCTGACCACCAGCCGCTTACGCAGGTCTGGAGGGGGCCTGTTTCTGCTGGGCAGACAAAGGTTCTCCAGGGATTGAGGGGGAAGATCTTAGCGCCCTCCCTGCTCTGGGCAGGGCTCAATCCCAGGAGCCTGAGATCCTGACCTGGGGCGGGAGGCCCACCCAACCGAGGGAGCCATCCAAGGGAGCTTTAAAATCCCACAAGATTTTAAAGGTGAAGAGTGTTGGGCAAGAAATTTCCCTGAGGCAGGGTTGGTAAAATGAAATATTTGTGGGTCAAAACTTATTTTCTGTTCTATGATACAATGGCTCTTTCTCTCAAGTAAAAATAGTGAAGCTGGCAAAGACAAAGGTTATTGTCTGTTGATTCTGTTTGCTTAAAAGGCACATCTGCCTTTTGGGACATTTGAATACTTTTTATGACACTAGCAACGATGCAGTCCGTCCCTTTCTGGGGGCCTGCTGTGGCTCCAGGGCATGGCGCCCCTCACAGACAACAGGAGAGGCCCAGGGCTGGGGAAGGGCCTTATGGCCATCCCAGGTTAGTCCCCACATTTACTGCTCACTTTCTCACCTCTGGAATAGTAAACTGTCATTTCCTCAGTTTTGCAGATAAGAAACTGAGTCGTTGGGGCGCCTGAGTGGCTCAGTGGGTTAAGGCCTCTGCCTTCAGCTCAGGTCATGGTTCCGGGGTCCTGGGATCAAGCCCTGCATCAGGCTCTCTGCTCAGCAGGGAGCCGGCTTCCCCCTCTTCCTCTGCCTGCCTCTCTGTCTACTTGTGATCTCTGTCAAATAAATAAAATCTTAAAAAAAAAAAAAAAGAAACTGAGTCACAAAGTCAGTGTCCTTATTGGCTTCTTCAGAACAGAAAACCAGAAAAACAGCCAAGTCCCCTTCACTCTCTTTTCTTTACGATTACAGGAAAAATGACCAAGTCCTGCATGTTGCCCCTTCCCACACCTGTCAGGGACCAGCTGGTTAGTGGCTCACCAGGGCTGGGTTGCTAGTAAAATTCCCTGGACGCACCCCAGTAAGCTGGAGAAATGTGGGGAGGAGGGGGGAATGTCTTCTCACTGCTGGAAATTCCAGGGAGGTGGGGAGATTGGGGCCAGGGGAGGGGGGAGTGCCTAGAAGGAGCCTTCAGCTACCAGGAGAGATCTTGGCTGAGCCACTCTGAGCTGACAAAGCCATGGGCCTCCTGCTCTAGATCTGGCAGCCTAGCCCATAGAGCTGGGGGTGTTCCTGGGGAGGGGGGACCAACTGGCAAGGCACCCAACTCTGCTCTGGGCCCAAGACCACGCCGTGCTTGGAGGGCTATTGTGGGGGGGGCCCTCTGCAGCCCCCAGTACTATGACGTGAGCACCTGTTGGATTCCTGTCCTTTCCACCCCTTAGTCTTTCAATCTGAAGTTGGGTGAATAGCCCCGAGTTTCCCACTCACAGAACCAGCATTCAGTGCCAGTCCTCTGTCCTTCACCAGGCTCTCCTCGGTATGGACACTGGGGTCCATGAGGAACACGTACCTTGGGGTCCCCAGTCCCTGTGGCCCCACTCTCTGCACGAAGAAGTTCCTGGGTGCTCATTTGTCCATCTGCTTTGTCCCTCCTTACCCCATGTTTCCCTCCGCTCTTAAAGCCTTAGTCACAGAACTCTCTCCTAGCACAAAAAGCCAACACAACTGAGGGAGAGGCTTGTTGACCCTTGGAGTCAGGAAGTACGTGTGTTCTAGAAAGCCAAGGTCAGAAGCAAGCAGAGGCCCTTTGGTTAAATGCTCCACTGCCACTGCCCTGATATGCTTTTTTCTTTTTTCCTTTAAGATTATTTATTTGGGAGAAAGCAAGAGAGAGAGCTTGTGAGCAGGGGCAGGGGGTAGTAGGGCAGAGGCAGAGGGAGAGGGACACACAGACTCGGCCTGATATGGAGCTCCATCTCACGACCCTGAGATTATGACCTGAGCCAAAACTAAGAGTTGGACGCTTAACAGACTAAGCCACCCAGGGGTCCCTGTCCTGGTATTCTTAATACTTTTATCTTTCCAATTTGTGTTTTTGCAAATCTGAAGGACCGTGGGGAATGCCCATGAGCAGAGGAGATGTGTGAGCACAGGAGAGCCTAGCAGCACGCATGTGGCTGTTTCTTGCCACTCCACACGCATAGAACATTCCAGCTGCCCTGTGGACACAGAATTCTAGGGGACAATGCACGGGAAGCCAATGAGACTCAGTGGGAGTGCAAGGTAAGCATGTTCTAGGGCACTGAAAACTCTGAGAGGCCATGTTTTCCAGTCGAATCAGAGCTCGGCTTCAAATGCAGAAAGAAGGCAAGGCTGCTCTAAGAAGCAGGAACATCTAAGGAAGTCGTTTCTCTCCTTTTTTACTCACATAGTTCTCTGCATGAGCCAAACACTTAGGCTCTGCAGAGAATGGCGTGGCGATTGGTAATTCCACATATAAATTAAACACCCTTGAGTGTAAAACTAGCATTGCATTACATAAAGACCAGTGAAATTAACACAAATAATTGACATTTTATTTTTTTTTTTACTTAGAATGACATTAAATAGCAAAAATACCCCAAAAACCAAAAACACCTCAGGACCATCAAGAGGTAGACATGGGAAGAAAGGACCATCTTCATATTTTAGTTCCCTTAATGGTACTATTTCCTGCTTTTTGAGCAAGGGGTCCTTGTCTTCATTCTGCACGAGGCGTTGCAGTTTCTGTAGCGGGCTCTGGGGCCAAAGCCACAGTCAGAATCTTGCTTGGTTGCTTAGGCAACCATGGGCATCTCTTCACCTGTTTGAATTCTAGTTTTCCATCTGGAAAGTGGGGGAAGTACTTTCAGAGCTGTGGAGGATTACGGCGAGTGATAGGACAACCACACCTTGTTGACCCCTTGGACCAGACAGGGTGCTGGGCTAAGTGCTTCCTGGCTGGATCTCACTTCTTCCTCAGAACAACCCCGCCAGTGGGTGTATCATCGTCGACGCTGGACTTCTGTGGTGTTGGGACCCCCAGCACTCAGTTGCGCTCCCTTCTGGTACCGCACACAGATCTGTCCTGGGGAGAGTCTTGGTCTTACTTGTAGAGTGTGGTGGGACGGGCTCATATCCTTTCTTAGCCACAGGGCAGCTGTGTGATCCTGAAAGCTCAGTCGGCTCCGTCTCTCAAGATCTGTGGCTGTTGAGAGGGCCTAATCCACCCCCGACCTGGATGTGACCTTGGTCGGTTCTAGCTTCTGGGATCTCTGAGTAACTCGGGGGCCTGAAGTCACTGAGCCCCAATTTCGGCATCTGTTTCCCTCATTCTATGAGCTACCTATGTCCAGCTCCCCGAGTCTGCCTTTGTTTAAGTGAACCAGTGAGTTTTTCTGATGCCAACAACCCAGGACCCCCAAATACTTTTTCCTCCTCAGTTTCCAGATGAGAAAATCAAGCCCAGAGAGGTAAAGCAATTTGCTCCATGCCCCACAGCCAGTGAGTTACAGAGCCAGGATTTGAACCCAATAATGTCAGGATACATGACTCTTAGCTTCTCCTGTCCCTAATATGAAGTGCCCAGGGCAATGTACTGGGTACAATGTGAGCTCCATTCTCCCCATCCGTGATACACTGGCTGCTGTTCCAGGCTCGTTGCCTCTCACAGACTCTACCTCTAGTGCCCTCAGATCACAGATGCTCATTCTATGGGTCACTCACAGAAGAAGTAGGAAGGGAATAGGGCAGGAGGCTCTAGGCCTGCACCCAGTGTGGGAAGCTGACCCAGCCTTTGGCAGAACAGGCCTTGCCTGAGCCGTTTTCAAGTTAAATGTTATAGGCTCAACCCTCTCTTTGGGGTACCAGGAGCCCCAGAGGAAGTCAGAGCCCCAACCCTAGCCCACCCAAGGCTGGCTTTGTGGCCCCTTGGGCTCCAGTGGGAGATCAGGCCCTGTGTGGCTAAGGAGAACAAGTCCTGTGGGTGCCTTGAATGACAAAAGGCACAGTCCCCTGTCCTCCATGCCTTCCCAGCTGGATGCAAATAAGGGGACTCATCCTGGCCAGGTGCAATGACTTCTGGCCTGGCTGGCCTCACGTTTCCTATGAGAGGACATCTGCTGGTTTGTCTATTACACGGAGCAAACTGGCAAGCCCCCCACCATATATCCTCTGTTGCCATCTACTCTCCTTGTTTTTATGGTTATAAACGCTACTGGCTAAATTCTGGTCCAGACACAGCTTTGCAGCTCACGGTTGGTTCCATTTTCTCAACAAGGGAAATAATGGTTCAGGGAAAAATGAGCAGAGAGTAATATGATGTTAACAGATAGACAATGAGAGTCCTGAAATGATACCATTTTTGTTACTGTTAGATGTTGCATTTATGTGTGTGCGTATGTTTGTTTGAGGAAGCCTCTTGTTACTTTCTTTGGTTCTCCTAAAAATTCCATGGTTAGTCAGTAAAGCCCATGACTGTCTCATTGGGAGATATGAGGCCACTAAAGTACGAAGAACCAGGACTATCCAAGGTCACCAGGCAAAGTTGCTGCTCGATCAAATGGAGACCTGGCTCTTCCCGCACCCTGGGGTGTAGCACTGCCATTGGGCTCCGGGTAAATCATGTGGCCAGGCACCTCCCTGCGTGATCCTTAAGAGCATGAGGGCACTGTGCATAAGTCACTTATGCCAGCAGCTACTGGTGAAACACTTTGCAGATCACACGCCCCTTCTGCCTGTGGGGCCCCTACAGGATTCGGTTGGGGGCAGCTTGAGAGCAACCATTTCCTGTGGCAAGCAAACACTGGGAATAGATTAAGTTGTACATGATGACTTAATTCTTTCCCAGATGTCAGCCAGCAATTAAAATAAGGCAAACATTATAAAATAAAGCCACCCATGTCATGTCAGAAGAACAGGTCCAAGTCAGTATGCTGTGTGTGACCTTGGAAAGAGTCCCGTGATAAAGAGGCACCAAGGCTGGAAGACGAGTTTCAGGAGAGCAGGAACCTTGCTGGTTTGCCCGGTGCCCCATTCCACATCTAGACTAGTACCCAGCGTCCAGGAGGTGCTCTGTGAATGCTTGTGGAATGAATGAATGATGAACTTCCACCATTTCTGAGCAAGACTAATAGGATCCTCAGGCAGGGGCCACTATGCCATCAGAGTCTCCTTAATTCTCAGGATAGAACTCTGAGGTGGGGGAGACTTCACAGGCGGAGAATCTAAAGCTCGGTCTTGCTGAAGGTAACACCAAATCAGTAACTGGAAAGGCTGGTCATCAGTAACGCAAGTCCAACTGAGTCCAGCCTTCCTGCTGCCCCCGAGCCACGCCAGGAAGCCTCCACGGCCCTTCCAGGCCCCCATATTGACAGCCCCAAACCCTCTTCTATCTTCGAGGCAGCCAGAGACATGTCGTGCTAACGGCAACCTGAGGGGGCCCCTGTGCCCTAGCCCAGGGTATCTTAGCTGCAGGCAGAAGAGCAATGACCACGAGTCACAATTGGGAAAGGTGTGAGGACGTGTGTGTGCATGCATGCGTGGTTTTACATGTCAACTCTGGACTCCCAAGGTAGATGGGAGTGAGATGTCCGTCAGGTTGTCTACTCCTACATATACAGCCCTCGGGCACACAAAGCCCTTAAAATGCAGTAAATTTGAAAATAGATACCATGTAATCTTCATCTTCATGTTCATTTTTATATGAGCCATTGTAGTGCCTAACACACTTCCTGGCCCATCCTAGTTCTTCATACACATTGGTAGAAGATGTTTATTGGGTTTTTCCTATGTACTATGTTGACCAGCACAAGGGTTCACAAGAAGAATCCAACATTGACTTTCCAGCAGAATAACAATAGTCCTGCTGCACTTTGAGTTCTCAAAGTACCCAGGGAACTTTAACTCATCGTAACCCCAAGGGCTAGCAGACATCAACCCCTTGTTACCAGATAAGCTAAAGTAGAGAAATGACATGATCTGGCTGAGGGCCCCAGAGCTGTGACACCTGAGAGCCAGAACTGAAATCAGACCCTGGTCATCTGTCCTTCCCCACCCCGCCCACCCCCGCTTTGCCCCATGCCCTTGCTCTCTCTGTTTGCATTTGGTCGGACAGAGCTCTGTACCCCTGCAGTAGATAAGCTTTGAACAGACCAAAAAGAGATCTCCTTTTTGCTTTCTCGCAGCAAACACCACCCCTGCACCCCCAGCACACCTCTCTAGAGACCCACAGGGGCTCCTTCTAAAAAGAGCAGCAGAAAGAAAAGCTCCACATAGAGAATTAGAACACTGGAGAAACTTCTCTTTCTTTTTAATTGAGGAGCAGTTTGTCATATAAGCATAGACTATCCTGCAGTGCTCAAGGACCTACTTCTCAAAGGCGTTGCTGGCAAGAGGAGGCCCACAGATCTGGGGGTGGGCAGTAGGTAGGGAGAGAAACTACAGCTGTTAATCTGCTGTCCTTGGAGAATGTGAATTGGCAAATCCAGAGGGCAAGGATGCCAAAAGGCTCTCTCTGGTTTATTCCCCAGATGCCTAATATTACTGGGGACAACTTTGATTGCTCTATGCCCCAGGGGTGGCCTGGCCTGATTCTCTCCCAGGTATGTGTGAGCCCCAGCAGAGCGGTCCTTTAGCATGAAATGCCTTTCTAAAATAAACTGGCTTGGATGTTATGGGCAAAGCAGCTGGGAAGAGCAGGCTGGCCCAGCCTCTCCCAGCACAAAGGGGCAATGGCTTCTTATTAGTGGTCTGAAACCCATTCACAGCCATAAAAGTGTCCATCACACCTCCCCAAGGGAGGAGAGGTTCCTAGCCTGGATGCTCTAGTCTTATGTGCTTACGTCCCGGGTGACTCCCCTCCCCTGCTCCTGCCTGCTGCCCACAGTTGAAAGCACATGTTTCAATGGTTACAAGGAGTCTGTAAAAATGACCTCATTTTCCTGTGAGTCCGCCAAGTCTAATGCATGTCAAAGAATGGTGGGGCCAGGAATAACTCCAGCAATCATGATACTCTGTCAAAAGGGGGTAGGGCAGCGTGCAAAATAAAGATTTAGAGGAGATATTGATGGAATAAGTACTGGCATTTATCTCTACCGTGCCACACACATACACAGAGCCAGAAGCTACTGTCCTCTCCCTTTGGTTTCCAGATACCTTTGTGTACCTTTCCAGCATAACACTGATCCCGAACTATTGCATGGCCCAGCTTCCATCCAGACACATTTTGTCTTATGGTATGTGACTTTGGGGGGGCTTTGCAGATACTGAGTTTTTTACATTTGAAGGGTTTTTGTTTTTTTTAGCCTGGTTAACACCTAATGTTACATTAGCTTCAGGTGTACAACAAAATTTATTTGACAAATAAATATTTTCTACGATATTCACCCCAATATAGCTACCGTTTGTCCCATCACAGCCATGTCCCTGATTCATTCCATAACTGGAGGTCTGTATCTGTTACTCTCCTTCACCCAGTTTGCCCCCCTTCCCCTCTGGCAACCATCAGTTTGTTCTGATTCTGCTATTTGTTTGTTTGTTTGTTCGGTCTATTTTTTTTTCTTAGATTCCACTTATGAGTGGAATCATATGATCTTTGTCTTTCTCAGTGTGACTTATTGCACTTAGCATAATACCCTCTAGGTCCAACCATGTTGTCTCAAATGGCACGATCTCATCTTTTTTATGGCTGTGTAATATTCTACTTTATTTATTTATGCATGCACGCGTGCACATGCGCGCACACACATACACCACCTTTTCCTTATCCATTTTTCTATCAGTGGACACTTAGTTGCTTCCACTTCTTGGTTATTGTAAATAATGCTGCAATAAACATAGGGCTACAGTGCCTTTTTGAGTTAGTATTTCATTTTCCCTATTTCACTAAATACCCAGTAGTAGAATTATTGGATCATATGGTCTTTCTCTATTTAATTTTTTAGGGGATCTCCATAGTGTCTTCCATGGTTGACTATACCAGTTTGCATTCCCACCAACAGTGCACAAGTGTTCCTCCTTTTCCACATCCTCACCAACACTTGCTTCTTGTCTTCTTGGTTTTAATTTTAGCCAACAGGTGTGACGTAATAGCCCATTGTGGACTTGGTTTGTATTTCCCTGATGATGACTGATATTGAGTATCTTTTCATGTATCTGTTGGCCAGCTGTATGTCTTCTTTGGAAAATTATCTATCCAGGTCCTCTGTCCATTTTTTGATTGGATTGTTTGTTTTTTGGTGTGGAGTTATAGAAGTTCTTTATATAATTTGGATACCAATCCTTTATCAGATATGTCATTTGCAAAAATCTTCTCCAATTCAGTAGATTGTCTTTTTGTTTGGTTGATGGTTTCCTTTGCTATGCAAAAGCTTTTTATTTTGCTTTTGTTTCCCTTGCCTAAAGAGACATATCTAGAGAAATGTTGCTATGACAGATGTTAGAGAAATACCCGCCTATGTTCTCTTCTAGGATTTTTTTAAAAGATTTTATTTATTTATTTGACACAGAGAGAGATCACAAGTAGGCAGAGCAGCACAGAGAGAGAGAGCTCGGGGGAAGCAGGCTCCCTGCTGAGCAGAGGGCCCAATGCCAGGCCTGATCCAAGGACCCTGGGATCATGACCTGAGCTGAAGGCAGAGGCTTAACCCACTTAGCTACCCAGGCGCCCCTCTTCTAGGATTTTTACGATTTCAGGTCTTATATTTAGGTCTTTAATACACTTTGAGTTTATTTTTATTTATGATGTTAGAAAGTAGTCCAATTTCATTCTTTTTCATGTAGATATTCAGTTTTCCCAACACCAGTTATTGAAAAGATTGCCTTTTCCCATTGTATATTCTTGCCTCATTTGTCATAGAGTAATTAACCATATAAATGTGAGCTTATTTCTGGGATCTCTATTCTGTTCTATTTACCTATCTGTCCATTTTTGTGTGACTGCTATACTGTTTTAGTTACTATAGTTTTGTAGTATATCTGGAAATCTAGAATTGTGTTACCTCCAGCTTTGTTCTTCTTTCTCAGGACTGCTTTGGCTATTCAGGCTCTTCTGTGGTTCCATAAAATTTTGGTATTATTTGTTGTAGTTTTGTGAAAAATACTATTGGTATTTTGATAGGGATTGCATTGAATCTGTAGACTACTTTAGGTGATATGGACATTTTGACAACATTATTTCTTCTAATCCATGAGCATTTGTGTCATCTTCAATTTATTCCATCAGTATTTTACAGTTTTCAGATAACAGGTCTTTCACCCTTCTGGTTAAGTTTATTCCTAGATATTTTATTCTTTTGGTACAGTTGTAAATGGTATCTCTTTTTTTTTTTAACTTTTTAAAAAAATTTATTTATTTGTCAGAGAGAGAGAGAGAGAGAGAGCGAGCAAGCGAGCACAGGCAGGCAGAGGCAGAGGGAGAAGCAGGCTCCCTGCCGAGCAAGGAGCCCGATGTGGGACTTGATCCCAGGACGCTGGGATCATGACCTGAGCCGAAGGCAGCCGCTTAACCAACTGAGCCACCCAGGCTTTTAAATTTCTGTTTCTGCAACTTCCTTGTTAGTGTATAGACATGCTACCCATTTCTTGGGGCTCCTGGGTGGCTCAGTAGGTTAAAGCCTCTGCCTTCGGCTCAGGTCCTGATCTCAGAGTCCTGGGATTGAGCTCCTCATTGGGCTCTCTGCTCAGCGGGGAGCCTGCTTCCTCCTCTCTCTCTTTGCCTGCCTCTCTGCATACTTGAGATTTCTGTCTGTCAAATGAATAAATAAAATCTTAAAAAAAAAAGAAATGCTTCCAATTTCTGATTATTAATTTTGTATTCTGTCACTTTACTGAATTCATTTATTCTAGTAGTTTTTTGGGAGAGTCTTTAGAATTTTCTATGAATAGTATTATCTGCAAATAGTGACAATTTAACTTCTTCTTTACCAATATTGATGCTTCTTATTTCTTTTTCTTGTCTGATTTCTGTGGCTAGGACTTCTAGTACTATGCTGAATAAAAGTGGTGAGAGTAGACATCTTTGTCTTCTTCCTGACCTTAAAGGGAAAGCTCTCAGTTTTTCACCATTGGGTATGATGTTAGCTGTGGGTTTGTCCTGTATGGCCTTTATTATGTTGAGGTATGTTCTCTCTAGCCCCATTTTATTGAGAGTTTTTAACGTGAATGGAAGTCTGAATGCTTTTTTTGCATTTATGGAGATGATCATATGATTTTATCCTTCATTTTGTTGATAAGCTATATGCCAGTGATTGATTTGTCAATTTTGAACCGTCCTTGCATCTGCAGAATAAATCCTACCTGATTGTGGTGAATGATCTTTTTGTATTGTTGTATGTGGTTTGCTAATATTTTCTTAAATATTTTGCATCTGTGCTCATTAGAGATATTGGTCTGTAGTTTTCTTTTTTGGGGTATCTTTGTCTGTTTTTGGTATCAGGGTAGGGCTGGCCTTGTAGAATGTATTTGGAAGCTTTCCTTCCTCTTCTATTTTTTAAGATAGTTTGTGGAGACTACGTATTAACTTTTCTTTAAATTTCTGGTAGAATTTACCTGTGAATCTGTCTGGTCCTGGACTTTTATTTTTTGGTAGTTTTTACATTACCCATTCAATTTGGTTTCTTCTAATCAGTCTGTTCAGATTCTCTATTTATTCCTGGTTCAGTTTTGGGTAATTATATATTTCTAGGAAATTATCCATTTCTTATAGGCTGTCCTGTTTGTCAGCATATAATTTTTCATAGTATTCTCTTAAAATTCTTTGTATTTATGTGGTGTTAAATGTTACTTTTCCTCTCTCATTTCTGATTTTATTTATTTGGGTCCTTTTTTTTCTTGGTTAGTGTGATAAAGCATATGTCAGTTCTCTTTATCTTTTCAAAGAATCAGCTCTTGGTTTCATTGATTTTTTTCCATTGTTTTTCTAGTCTCTCTGTCATTTGTTTCTGCTATTATTTTTATTATTTCTTTTCTTCTACTCACTTTCCTCTTTTTCTGGTTCTTTTAGGTGTAAGGTTAGAGTGTTTATTTGAGTTTTTTCCTGTTTCTTGAGGTAAGCCTGTATTGCTATGTACTTCCCTCTTTGAACCGCTTTCACTGTGTTTCAGAGATTTTGGACAAAAATTGTGTTTTCATTTTCATTTGTCACCATGTTTTTTTGTTTGTTTGTTTTGTTTTGTTTTACTTTTCTTTGATCGCTTCATTGACGCATTGGTTGTTTAGTATCAGATTATTTAGTCTCCATGTGTTTGTATTTTTCCAGTTTTTTTCTTGTTATTTATTTCTAATTTCATACCTTGTGGTCAGAACAGATACGTGGTATGATTTCAATCATCTTAAGTTTATTGAGGCTTCTTTTATGACCTAATACATGATCTATTCTGGAGAATGTTCCATGTGCACTTGAAAAGAATGTGTTCTGTTGTTTTTGAATGGAATGTTTTGTACAAATCTGTTATGCCCATCTGGTTCAGTGTGTCATTGGAAGCAATTGCTTTATTGATTTTCTGTCTGGATGATCTATCTCCTGGTATTAAGTGGAATGGTAAAGTCTCCTACCTACTATTATATTAACATCAATTTCTGTCTTTATGACCATTAATATGTGCTTTATGTGATTAGGTGCTCTGGTGTTGGGGGTGTAGGTATTTACCATGTTACATCCTCTTGTTAGACTGATCCCTTTATCATTATGTAATGTCCTTCTTTGTCTCTTGTTACAGTCTTTGTTTTAAAGTCTATTTTGTCTGATATAAATATTTCTACCCCAGCTTTTTTTTTCATTCCCATTTGCATGGTGAATGTTTTTTCATCGCTGTACTTTCAGTCTGTTTGTGTCTTTAGGTTTGAGGTGAATCTCTTGTTGGTACATATAGGTGGGTCTTGTTTTTTTTTTTTTAATCCATTCTAGAGATATGTCTTTTGCTTGGAGCATATAGACCATTTACATTTGAAGTAATTATGGATAACTATGCACTTACTGACATTTAAAAAAACCTGTTTTCTAGTTGTTTTGTAGTTCTTCTTTGTTCCTTTCTTATTCTCTTGCTCTCTTTCTCTGTGATCAGTGAGTAACTATAGTGTTTTGTTTGGCTTTCTTTTTATTTTCTGTGTATCTGGCACAGGTTTTTGGGTTTGCGGCTACCATGAGGTTCACATATAGCATCCTAAGTAAATAGCATTCCATATTAATGTGATGGTCATTTAAGTTCAAATACATTCTAAAACTCTTCCTTTTTTACTCCCTTCTCCACTTTTTATGTATATGGTGTCCTATTTTTCATTTTATTCATATTTTTCATATGTCTAATTATGGCCATTTTTTTTTCCACTTAAAGAAATCCCTTAAGATTTTGTGTAAGGCTAGTTTAATGGTAATAAACTCTTTCTCTTTTGTTTGTCTGGGAAACTCTTTATCATTTCTTCAAATCCTATTGATAACCAGGCTGGATAGAGTATTCTTGGTTATAATTTTTCCTTTCAGCACTTTCAGCATGAATATATCATGCCACTCTCTTCTGGCTTGCAAATTTTCTCCTGAAAAGTCAGCTGATTTTAAGGTTTTATAGCATTTCCTTTGTGTGTAACTTTTTGTTTCTCTCTTGCTGCTTTTAAGAATCTCTCTTTAGGGACACCTGGGTGGCTCAGTGGGTTGAGCAGCCTCTGCCTTCAGCTTGGGTCATGATCCTGAGGTCTTGGGATCCAGCTCCTCATTGGGCTCTCTGCTCAGCAGGGAGCCTGCTTCCTCCTCTCTCTCTGCCTGCCTCTCTGTCTACTTGTGGTCTCTGTCAAATAAATAAAAACAAAACCTTAAAAAAAAAAGAATCTCTCTTTATCTTTAACCTTTGATATTTTAATTATGTGCTGTGGTGTGGACCTCCGTGGGTTCATCTTGTTGGGAACTGTCTCTGTTTCTTGGATTTGGATGTCTATTTCCTTCCCTAGGTTAGGGAAATTTTCAGTTATTATTCAAGTAAGTTTTCTACACCTTTCTCTCCGCTTCTTCTGCTTCTGGGACCCCTATCATGCGAATGTTTGTTTTCTTAATGTTGTCCAAGTGGCCTCTTAGTCTATCCTCATTTTAAAAAATTCTTTTCTCTTTCTGCTGTTCAGTTTGTGGGCTTTCTGTTACCCTCTCTTCAAGATCACTGATACATTCTTCTGCATCCTCTAATCTACTGTTGATTCCCTCTAGTGTGTTTTTTATTTCAGTTATTATATTCTTCAACTCTGACTGGTTCTTTGTAACATTTTCTATTGCTTTATTGAAGGTCTCACTGAGTTCTTCCACTCTTTGCTCCAGCCTAGTGAGTACCTTTATAAACATTACTTTATACTCTTTATCAGGCATATTGCTAATCTCTGTTTCATTTAGTTCTTTTTCTGAGGTTTTTCCCTTGTTCTTTCTTTCAGAGTATATTCCTCTGTCTACTCATTTTGCTTGACTTTCTGTGTGTTTGTCTATGGATTAGGTGAAATGGCTACTTCTAAAGTTGAAGGAGGGGTCTTGTATATGGTGTCCCTTGTGTGACTGCATGTACTTGGTGGCTTCTGCTGGCTGGCTGGTGCTGTGGTTGTGTATAGTAGTTACTCTATTAAACCATGGTATGTCTCTGTCTCTCTTGCTGTTCTCTTAGCATTCTTTCTATCTTTAGTTGTTTAGTAGCTGTTCAGTCTGCCCTCAGTTCTTTTTCAGGAGGAATTGTTCTATTAAAATGTGTAATTTGGTGTGTTCCCTGGAGGAGGTGAGTTTAGAGTCTTCCTACATTATTATCACCTTGAACTGGATCTCTACAGATTGAAGATTTTATGGCTATCTTGTGTCAAGCAACTCTATTGGCACCATTTTTCTTTTCTTTTAATAGAAATGTAGCTGACATATAATGTTATATTTGTGATATATCACATAGTGATTCCACAATTCTGTACATTACAAAATGTGGGGGCACCTGGGTGGCTCAGTGGGTTAAGCCTCTGCCTTCAGCTCAGGTCATGATCCCAAGGTCCTGGGATTGAGTCTTGCGTCGGGCTCTCTGCTCAGCAGGGAGCCTGCTTTCCACTCTCCCGCCTCCACCCACCGCCTGCCTCTCTGCCTGGTTGTGATCTCCCTCTCTGTCAAATCAATAAATCTTTAAAAAATAACAAACAAATAAAAAAACAAAATGTGTACCACAATAAGTTTAGATACCATCTGTCACCATACAATGTTACTAAAATTTATTGACTATATTCCCTAGGCTGTACTTTTCATCCCTGCAACTTATATCTGCCTCTTAATCACCTTCACCCAGTTTGTACATCCCCCACCCCTCTCTGCTGGTAGCCACCAGTTTGTTCTCTGTATTTATAATTTTCCAACATATTTTCCCACTTCATGTCTCTGTCAGTTTCACAGTATTTCAAACCTTTTCATCATTGTTATATTTGTTATGGTAATCTGTGATAAGTGATTATGACTTGCTGAAAGCTCACATGATGGTTTGCACTTTTTATCAATAAAGTATTTTAAAATTAAGGTATGTACTTTTTCTTAGACATAATGCCATTGCATGCTTAATACTACAGTATCGTGTGAAGATAACTTTTATATGCACTGGAAAACCAAAAAACTCTTTTAACTTGCCTTATTGTGAAATTTGCTTCATTGTAGTGTCTGGAACCAAACCCAAAATATCTCTAAGGTGTGCCTGTATCCAGCATTCAACCAGGTCCAGTGTCTGGGTGACTGGAACTTGGAGCTACGGAGTAGCTTATACAGCCACATCTAATGACCTTAGTCTTATTTCAGTGTATTAGCAACTCTTGTCCTACCCTGACCCCAACCTCCTGAACCCCTGTTTACCCAAGACTGTACCACTGAACACAGGTACTAAAACAATATGTGTTATTCATTTGACAGCATGTCAAATAGCGCTTCTATATAGATCTTCCCTAAGTCTGTCTTTGTCTCTACTCTAACCAAGGTTTTTGCCTGCATGCTCTAATAATTTTTTTTTTTTTTTTTTTTTTTGCTCTAATAATCCAGACTGCTCTGTCACCAGGTCTGACTCTGCTGTCATAGCAAAAGTTGCAGCAGAAGGCTGGGTCCTGCCTAACTGAGCCAGAAGTGTTACTCTTCAATACACAGATCCTGATTTTCTTCTTCCTACACTGTGCATTTAGCCTTTCTCCATGAATAATGCTTAGATGCTTAAGCTCAGTGGAGATGGAGGGATGGTGAGATGTAAGAACCCTCTAGAAGATCAAGAGCATATATCTAGAGGCCATGGAGTTTTGCTTTAGATGGATTTGAGATGGAAGGATTTTTTTACAGTTTGTGCTTGAAATAGGAAATATTTAAGCAGTCCCCATTTTGGACAAGTCCCTAGACTAAACTCTTTCAATATATTTTCTTTTTAAAAAATATATTTTAAAATTTATTTATCTGAGAGAGAACATGAACAGGGCAGGGAGTGAGGCAGAGGGAGAGGAAGAATCAGGTTCCCCACTGAATAGGCAGCTGGATGTAGGGCCCAATCCCAGGACCTTGACCTGAGCTGAACACAGACACTTAACCAATTGAGCCATCCAGGTGTCCTCCCCCTTTTTAAAGATTTATTTTTTTGGGAAAGGGAGAGCATGAGTGGGAGGGCAGAGGGAGAGGAAGAGAGAATCCCAAGCAGACTCCATGCTCAGCATGGAGCCTGATGTAGGGCTTAATTTCAGGACCCTGAGATCGTGACCTGAGCTGAAACCAGGAGTAAGATGCTTAAACAACTGCTCCAGCCAGGTGCCCCTGAATCTATTTCCTTATTTTGTCCTTGTCATAATCCTATAGAATAGAAAATTATTATTCCCATTTCATGGATGAGAAAAATGGGAGTTCAGAATGATTCAGGAACTTGCCTAAAGGCAAACAGCCAGTACGTGAGGGAGGGAGAAATCTCTCCAGATCCTCAGGCTCTAGAGCCCAGGCCCCTTCCATTCTGTGAATGTCAAGTTATACCCTTCCCCTGCACACCCATGGAGTAAGACACAGTCCTTTGCAGGACCACAGACACCTTCAGCACTGTGTCTTTGGTGAAGTGGGTCATGTCTCATGTGGCTTGATTATCCTTGCTGCAGAGTAGGGGATGAGAGACCATGTAACTCCCTAGTGAGAATCACAGCACCAAGCTGCCTCTTCAGGCTAATGGATAGAAAAGAGCCAGATGGACAGGGTGAGGAAGGCAAGATTCTCCATGGAGAGAAGAGAATAGAGTAATAGAGGTCAAAAGGCAGGAACACTGTTCTCAAACCCATTACAGCACGACCAATACCTTGGAGTCCCTCAGTAAGATAGTCAGGGTCCCATCCTACCCTGGATCTGGCCCCTCCCTTCCCTTAGCCTATTCTGGCTATGCCTTCTCTTCCTTTTCCTCCAAGAGACACAGGGAACAGGTAGGAGCCATGACAGACTGGATGTCTCTCAGGCCGGCCCTTGCTGGCTACAACAAAACTTACCTGTCCCTCTGTTACCATACTCAGGGATATCCGATGTCCTGCCCTCTTTCCCTATTGCCATCGCTGGGCCCCTGGCCTTTCGAGACAAGGTCCCCTTCTAGGCACTCAGTGTCTCAGGTGATCTGTTCATTTTGTTCCCCTACCATCATGGTCTTTCTGTTATTATTTACTGATATTTTTCTTTAAACAATGTCATGATCTTAAAAGACCTATTGCCTTAAAAGACCAAGCACAGCTAGGAAACAGGTTTAATTATTCTTTAGATTTCTCATGTCTTCAAGCTGAATGACCCATTAGAAGTCGTTTTCCAGAGGAGGGAACTGAGTGCAGAGGGTTGGATGGCTTTCCAAGGGCCCCACAGTGTGTTTACAGCAGCTCAGGACCTGTGATGGGAAATTGTCAGAAATAACCTCTATAAAATTATTTTCTTAACATAGTTAACACTACTCCCGCCACTGACTCCTCTGTGGGGTCAGGCATCATAGGGCAGTCAAAAGCATTCACCCTTGGCAGTGGACAGAGATGGGTTTGGGCTTCACCTCTTTATTGTCTATAGGCAGGCTCACCACCACCATTTGCGGGACCCAGGCAAGGGCACAAATGAAGGTCCCCAAGCCATAAGCCTCAATACTGAAGAGTTATAAAATATACATATACATATAACAAACTGTTAAATATATGAATTCTATCCTCCAACCTTGACAAATACACCTTCACAATGACCTAGTAGGCCAGCTTTGTTTGAGCATTCCCAGACTACTTGGAGTTCTGCTCTGATGTGATAAAATGATAACACCCAGCCTGCAGTTCCTTCCCTGTCCATACCTAGCCCTCCTTTCTCTTTCCACCCTCTCTCCACCCAGCTCTGTCCTGCATCATGAGAAGCCTGTGTGTATGCTTGCTAGAAAGCTAGCCCACCTACCCTTGCCTATATCACCCTCTTAGTCTCCCCAGGGCCTAGGAATACACATCAACATCCTGGCACCCACTCGGGAATATGAGCTTAGAAAGAGGCCTCTGTGGGCCTTGAAAGAAGGCTTGAGGCCACTTGGACAGAGAATTCTAGGGTTCCAGGAACTTAGAGCATCATCCATTGGGTAACCCAACAGAAAGGTCTAACAATTGTAGATATTTATGCCCCTAACATGACAGCAGCCAATTATATAAGCCAATTAATAACAAAATCAAAGAAACACATTGATAATAATACAATAACAGTAGGAGACTTTAACACCCCCCCACTGCAATGGACAGATTATCTAAGCAGAAGATCAACAAGGAAATAAGGACTTTGACTGACACACCGGACCAGATGGACTTCACAGATATATTCAGAACATTCCATCCCAAAGCAACAGAATACACATTCTTCTCACATTCACGTGGAACATTCTCCAGAATAGATAACATCCTGGGTCACAAATCAGGTCTCAACCAGTGCCAAAAGATTAGGATCATTCCCTGCATATTTTCAGACCATAATAGCTTGGAGACTGGAACTCATTCACAAGAAGAAAGTTGGAGAGAACTCAAATACATGGAGGCTAAAGAGCATCCTACTAAAGAATGAATGGGTCAACCAGGAAATTAAAGAAGAATTTTAAAAGTTCATGGAAACAAATGAAAATGAAAACGAAACTGTTCAAAATCTTTGGGATGCAGCAAAGGCAGTCCTAAGAGGGAAGTATATAGCACTACAAGCCTTTCTCAAGAAACAAGAAAGTTCTCAGATACACAACATAACTCTACACATAAAGGAGCTGAAGAAAGAAAAGCAAATAAAGCCTAAACCCAGCAGGAGAAGAAAAATAATACAGATTAGAGCAGAAATCAATGAAATAGAAACCAAATGAACAGTAGAACAGATCAACAAAACTAGGAGTTGGTTCTTTGAAAGAATTAGTAAGATTGATAAAACCTTGGCCAGACTTATCAAAAAGAAAAGAGAAAAGACCCAAATAAATAAAATCATGAATGAAAGAGGAGAGATCCCAACCAACACCAAAGAGACACACAATTATAAGAACATATTACGAGCAACTATATTCCAATAAGCTAGGCAATCTGGGAGAAATGGATGCTTCCCTGGAGACATATAAATTACAAAAAATGAACCAAGATGAAATAGAAAACCTCATCAGACCTATAAGCAGCAAGGAAATTGAAGCAGTTATAAAAAAATCTCTTAACAAACAAGAGACCAGGACCAGATGGCTTCCCAGGGGAATTCTACCAAACATTTAAAGAATTAATACCTATACTTATGAAGCTGTTTCAAAAAATAGAAATGGAAGGAAAACTTCCAAATTCTTTCTATGAGGCCAGCATTACCTTGATCCCAAAACCAGACAAAGACCCCACCAAAAAGAATTACAGACTAATATTCCTGATGAAAATGGATGCAAGAATTCTCACCAAAATAGTAGCCAATTGGATCTAACAGTACATTAAAAGGATTATTCACCACGACCAAGTGAGGTTTATTCATGGGCTGTAAGGTTGGTTCATCAGCGAATCAATCAATGTGATATACTACATGAATAAAAGAAAGGACAAGAACCATATGGTCCTCTCAATAGATGCAGAAAAAGCATTTGACAAAGTACCGCATCATTTCTTGATTAAGACTCTTCATAGTGTAGGGACTAAAACTCTTCACAGTGTAGGGCTACCTATCTCAAAATCATAAAAGCCATCTATGGGAAACCTGCAGCAAATATCATTCTCAATGGGGAAAAACTGAGAGCTTTTCCCCTAAGGTCAGAAACACGGCAGAGATGTCCACTATCATCACTGCTGTTTAACGTAGTACAGAGGTCCTCAGCAATCAGACAACAGAAAGAAATAAAAGTCATCTGAATCGGCAAAGAAGAAGTCAAAGTCTCACTCTTTGCAGATGACATGATACTCTATGGAGAACCCAAAAGACTCCACCCCAAAACTGCTAGAACTCATACAGGAATTCAGTAAAGTGGCAGGATATAAAATCAATGCACAGAAAGCAGTTGCATTTCTATACACCAACAATGAGCCAGAAAAAAGAGAAATTAAGGAGTCAATCCCATTTATGATTGCACCCAAAACTATAAGATACCTGGGAATAAACCTAACCAAGAGGCAAAGGATCTGTACTAAGAAAACTACAGAACACTCATAAAATAAATTGAGGAAGACAACAAAGAAATGGAAAAACATTTCATGCTCATGGATTGGAAGAAAAAATATTGTTCAAATGTCTATGCTACCGAAAGCAGTCTACACATTCAATGCAATCCCTATCACAATACCACCACCTTTTTTTTCACAGAACTGGAAAAAATAATCCTAAAATTTATATGGAACCAGAAAAGACACTGAATAGCCAGAGGAATGTTGAAAAAGAAAGCCAAAGTTGGTAGCATCACAATTCCAGACTTCAAGCTCTATTACAAAGCTGTCATCAAGACAGTATGGTACTGGCACAAAAACAGACACATAGATCAATGGAACAGAATAGAGAGCCCAGAAATAGACCCTCAAGTCTATGGTCAACTAATCTTTGACAAAGCAGGAAAGAATGTCCAATGGAAGACAGGCAGTCTCTTCAACAAATGGTGTTGGGAAAATTGGACAGCCACATGCAGAAGAATGAAACTGAACTATTTTCTTATACTATACACAAAAATAGACTCAAAATGAATGAAAGACCTAAATGTGAGACAGGAATCCATCAAAATCCTAGAGGAGAACAGAGGCAGCAACCTCTTCGACCTTGGCCACAGCAACTTCTTGCTAGACACATCTCCAAAGACAAGGGATAGAAAGGCAAAAATGAACTTTGGGACTTCATCAAGATAAAAGGCTTTTGCACAGCAAAGGAAGCAGTCGACAAAACCAAAAGACAACCAAAAGAATGGGAAAAGATATTTGCAAATGGCATATTGGATAAAGGGCTTGTATCAAAAAATCTATAAAGAACTTATCAAACTCGGGACACCCGGGTGGCTCAGTCAGTTAAGCCGCTGTCTTAGGCTCAGGTCATGATCCCAGGGTGCTGGGATCGAGTCTCGCATGGGGCTCCTTGCTCGGCAGGGAGCCTGCTTCCCTCTCCACCTCTGCCTGCCACTTTGCCTGCTTGTGCACTCTCTCTCTCTCTGACAAATAAATAAAATCTTTAAAAAAATCTTATCAAACTCAACACCCAAAGAACAAATAATTCAATCAAGAAATGGACAGAAGACATGAACAGACATTTTTCTAAAGAAGACATACAAGTGGCCAAATGGCACATGAAAAAGTGCTCCACATAACTTGGCATCAGGGAAATACAGATCGAAACCACGAGACACCAGCTCACACCAGTCAGAATGGCTAAAATTAACAAGTCAGGAAATGACAGATGTTGGAGAGGATGCAGAGAAAGGGGAACCCTCCTACATTGTTGGTGAGAATGCAAGCTGATGCAGCCACTCTGGAAAACAGTATGGAGGTTCCTCAGAAAGTTGAAAATAGAGCTACCCTTTGGCCCAGCAATTGCACTACTGGGTATTTATCCCAAAGATGAAAATGTAGTGATCCAAAGGGGCACCTGCACCCCAAAATTTATAGCAGCAATGTCCACAATAGCCAAACTATGGAAAGAGCCCAGATGTCCATCAACAGATGAATAGATAAAGAAGATATGATACACACACTCATACACACACACACACACACGCACACACACAATGGAATACTATAAGCCATCAAAAATGAAATCTTGCCATTTGCAACAACATGGATGGAAGTAGAGGATATTATTAAGTGAAATAAGTCAGTCAGAGAAAGACAATTATCATATGATCTTGCTGATATGTGGAATTTAAGAACAAGGCAGAGGATCATAAGGGAAGAAGGGAAAGAATAAAACCAAGATGAAACCAGAGAGGGAGACAAAGCATAAGAGACTCTTAATCATAGGAAACAAATTGAGGGTTGCTGGAGGGGAGGGGAGTGGGCGGATGGGGTAACTGGGTAATGGACATTGGGGAGGGTATGTGTTATAATGAGCACTGAGTATTATTAAGACCAATGAATCACAGACCTGTACCCCTGAAACTAATAATATATTTTGTTAATTAATTGAATTTAAATTTTTTAAATTAAAAAACGTAGCACAGAGTAGATATTCAGTTTCCTCTTCCTTTCTCTCTCCCACTGCCCCTCCAACTCCCCCATCCTTACCCCCATTTTCCTTTCTTTGTAAAGCCCCAGTGGGACTGGGCTTGGCATACCTGACCACAAGGGCCCTGGGAAGGGGTCACTTTCCCCCTTTCCTGCAGGAAAACTGTGGCACTCTGAATTTGTCCATTTAAAATATTCTTGGGTTTCCCTGATGTTAAGTAAGGGGAGATGCTGCAGTTTATAGAGTGGGTTAGAAACCTCATATTACTCTCTGGCTTGCTAATGAGAAGCTTGAAAAAGTCCTTTGGGTCCTGACCAAAAACTTGGCTTTTTCTTGGCAGAAACTTCATTTCCTGTGAGATGTTAAAACTTGCCACTGAGCATAACTCGCAGGAGTTTATATTTCATTCTATCTGGTTTTGAAATGGATGAGAGACATTTCCTTTGTGTTGCTCTCAGCAGAAATGCACACGTCTGTGTAACTTGCTCTCCGTCGGCTTAGGCCTGAGGGTCTGCTGAGGGATTCAAGACACCGTCAAGTTCAGATTTCTTTTGAAGCCCTCCTTTTCTCCAAAAATCCCTTGACATCTCATCTTTGTTCCCTGTGACTTAAGCCTGCCTTTATGAATGTTGTTGCTGCACAGACAGAGAAGCTCAGCCTTAACTGCAAAAATCCAGAGCCTGGGCCAGAGGTCAAGCCCCCCATTGTCCTGTGTCCCCACCACCAACTCACATTTGACCTGGAGTTCTTAAGATCTGGTCTCTTAGAGAGATACACTTGTCTTGGGTATTAATGAAAGTTTCCAAATATTCTTTGAATCTGGTTATTGAGGAATGGTTTCACCTCCAGTCGCTCTAACTTGTCCATTCTTCAATTTTACATTGTTGAGGATCAGGGTAAGAGATCCAGGATTTCTCTGCTTGGGGAGAAGGGACCACAAAATTAATCAACCACTTACATGGCTTTCCATATGTGAAATGTTTTCCATGAGACTTGGATTAATGCGCTTTTTCCTCCAACTTTTACCCAGTCTGAATTCATCTTGTTTTCCCATCTCGAAACGTACTCTCCTTTGAGCTGTACACGATATAATCCATTCATGATCATTTCTATCTTGATCCCATTCATTTGGCAAATACTTCTTGAGCAGCACCTCTGGGGAAGGCACTGTGTTACGTGATGTGAGCAATGCAAAGATTTATGAGCCGTGATCTCTCTTCTCAACTTTTAAAACCAGTCTTGGCTTAGTTATTCTTTCTTCTGAGCTGTTTTGTCTTTCCCACGTGTGTCTGAAGTCAGTGCTTCTTTCCTGGAAGCAGAACCATGTCTGTACAGTTCCTTGCACATTTAAATAAGAAAGTATTCACAGAACAGATACTCTGCACCCAGTCCCAAGCCCCCAGCACCACAGAGATCAAGGGCAGAGATCAGACCCAGAGGGGCAGAGCTGCCCCTCAGTGATGTTGCTGCAATATAAGGCAAATGCCCAGATAGAAACAAATACAAAATTTTGTAGTCAGGTGATTTTTAAATTTTGACTGCCAGAATTGAAATTTGATGATTAGAGTATCTACTAATGCTTCACACATACATAGCCTAAAACTCAGCAATCCAGTCTTAAATATATATTTAGCAAAGCTGGGAACATATATTCATCAAAAGATACCTAAAAGCATGTTCATGAGAGCATCCTTTATAAAAGCTCCGTATCAGAAACCACCTGAATGCCATTGGCATCTGGTAGAAGGAATAGGTAAATGGTTGTATAATCAAATAATGGGATAGTGTATGGCAATGGGGATGAACGATCTATTTGAATATGCAGTAATATGGATGGACCTCACAAAATAACATTTATGTACAACAACAAGAAGCAAAAAAAAAAAAAAATCCCATTTCTAGAAATCACAAAAACAGGCAGAAGTAGTCTATGCTTTTGGAAGTCGGGGTAGTGGTTACTTTGGGGGGATGGTGACTGGAAGGGAGCAGAAATGGACTTCGAGGGCTGGAAATACGCTCTTTCTTGATCTAGGCACTAGTTCTGGTGGTGTGTCCAGTTTCTGATCCTTTGTTAACTTTTCTGCCTATATATTATACTTCATTTAAAATCTTTAAAAATCTTAGGGGCCCGTTGGTGGGGGGCCTCTTAAAAACCTCTGCCTTTGGCTCAGGTCATGATCTTAGGGTCCTGGGATTGAGCCCCGCATTGGGCTCCCTGCTTGGCGGGGAGCCTGCTTCCCCCTGTTTCTCTCTGCCTGCCTCTCTGCCTACCTGTGATCTCTCTGTCAAATAAATAAATAAAATCTTAAAAAAAAATCTTAAAGATGCATCAACTTGAAAGTAGCTAGAACTCGGGGCACCCAGGTGGCTCAGTCAGTGAAGCATCCAACTCTTGGTTTCATCTCAAGTCATGATCTCAGGGTCCTGGATCAAGCCTCAAGTTGAGCTCGGTGCTCAGCGGAGAATCTGCTTGTGCATTCTCTCTCTCTCTCCCTCTCCTTTTGCCCCTCTCTCCATCTCTTGCTTTCAAATAAATAAATCTTTTTTAAAAAATTAGCTAGAACTCAGAATTGCAGGTCAAGCAGCCCGAGTCTTAGACCTGATTCTGATTATTATTATTATTTGATCATATCCTTGAGCAAATCATTCTCTCTGTGTCTAGGATATTTCCTCAGCGAAAGGGATTGGAGGCTTTCTTCCAGTGTTCCCAGCCAGATCCTTTAATACATGTGAAGAAACCTAGCATACTAAGAGGCAGGTGTGGTCTTCTTTGCATTAGTTCCCTGTATATTTAGAAGCCTGGTTTAAATTGATTTAAATTCGTTTTATGCAATCTAGCCTTGTTGATGTAGACTCTGACTTGGTCTTTGATTGATGCCTTCCTTTCACTGTGTTTATTCCCTCCAGCTCTTCAGTCTCACAGAACAGTTCCTCCATCTGAATGTTATGTTATGGTATTTATGTTATGGTATTTGCCCTTACCTTATGTTATGGTATTTGCCCTCAAAAATATCAAATGCAATATGGCATCTGCTGGGAAGTTGGAAGCTTGGTTGGCTATATTCTGGGATAATGCACATGAACCCTAAAGCTGGAGCCTGTGACAGGGAAGTCTACAAAGACCCCTTTTGCTACTCTTAAGTTCAGTTCTGAGTCTTAGAGACTATGGCTTGTTCAAGGCTGGCTTTGGCCTTTTCCCATGTCCCCTGGCCCCACAGTGCTGCCTGACCAGGCAGAGGTGCCCACCTCCTGCCCAGGTCTCTTCCCAGGAGCTCTGCTCATGGTGCACCTGATCTCTGTCTCCCCCATCCTGTGTGTTCTTCTCTAACAGTCCCAACAGAAAGCACATGGTGCCTTCTCACCTCCCATGTCTGCCTCCGAGTGGGGTTTCAGCACCTCACACTGTGAGAAATTGACACCAGAATGGCTCCATTTCTCCACCCTCACCTTTGTCCTATGGTCACACACACGTATCTACATATTTTATAAACTCCATGCTTCATTGTGATTATTTTTGCTCAGTCCAATGTCTTTGAAAGAGAGTTAAGTAATTCTAAAATCTTACTATTCAGCCATGAAGTTAACATTTCAGGAACTATTTGTTCCTTCATTTGGATCCATATTGGCATCTTGGGTCATTTTCCTTCTGCCCAAAGAATTCCTTGGAAGCTTTTATACAGCAGTTCTTGCGTTGGTATGTCTGAAAAGTTTTGTTTTTTCTTTAATTCACCTTCAGTTTTGGAAAATATCTGTGCTTGATATAGAATTCTAAGTTGGCAGGGTTTTGTTTTGTTTTGTTTTAATTTCAACCCTTCAAAGATGTTGTTCCACTCTTCTCTCACCTTCTTTCCAGAAAGACATAACTCCTGTCACACTTATCTTTGTTCCTTTGTCCATAACTGGTTTTATTTCTCTGGCTGTTTATAAGCGTTTCTCTCTGTCACTGGTTTTGAGTGAACTGATTATGGCATGCCTCGGCATAACTTTCTTCATGTTTCTCAAGGTCATGCTTCGTTGAGCTTCTTGGATATGTGTGGGTTTATAGTTTTTATAAAATTTGGCACATTCATGACCATTATTTCTTCAAAGAATCTTTTCTGTTTCCCCCTTTCATCCCATTCTCCTTCAGAGATTTCTCTTACACACTTAACAGGCTGTTTTAAATTGTGTCATGGCTCACCGATGCTCTGTGTATTTCCTCCCAGTCTTTTTTCTCTCTGTCTAGCTTCTGTCGGATCATTTTGGAGAGTTCCTATTGCTGCCTTCAAGTTCACTAGCCCATCCTCTGCGATGTCTGGTCCCCCATTCATCCAACCTCAGACATGGGTGTCTTCCTCTCTAGAAGTTCGAGTCTTTTTTATATCTTCCACACTACCACTTGACGTGCTCCTTTAGCTTCTTGAACATATGGAAAACAGTTATCGTACCTCTGTTAATGACCTTCCCTGTTGACTCGAACATCAGTGTCAGTTCTGGGTCAGTCTCAATTGGATGATTTATCTCCTCTCTGTGGATCTTACTTTCCTACTTCTTTGCATGCCTGACAATTTTTTATTTGATGCCAGACATTTTTGGGCACTGGATATTTCTGTATTCCTATAAATATTCTTGAGCTTTGTTCTGGGACACAGTTGAATTACCTGGGAACACCTTGATGCTCTTAGGTATTGCCTTTATAGCTTGTTGGGTGAACCTGGAGCAGTATTCTACCTAGGATTCATAATTCCCAGCTACTGAGGCGGAACTTTCCTGTGTATTCTGCCCAGTGCTGTGTGAATTATGAGGCTTTTGGTCCAGCTTGTGGGAACAGGCACTGTATTCAGCTGTGTGTGACCTCTGAGGGTTGTTCCTCCTAATCCTGTAGGCTGTTGTTTTTCCAGCCTTGAGTTCTGTGTTCATATGAATGTGCTGTGCACACGAGTGTACTTAGATGGCTGCTTTCTCAATCTCTGGAATGTCTCTCCATAGAGCTTTCTCTTATCTTATACTCTGCCCTGGAAAATCTAGTCACCTTGGCCTCCCTGAACTCCCAGCTCCCTCTTTTCAACTCAAGAGAGACCACTAGGGCTCCACCTGGGTCCCCTCTCCCTGCGCCCCTAGAAACTCCATGCAGCAAGCTGGGGGGCAACTACAGAGCTCATCTCTACAATAGTTTCCCAGCCCCCAGAGGTCACTGACCTTCATTACCTGTTGTCCAATGTCTTAAAAACCATTATTTCAACATTTTATTCAGTTTTTTATTTATTTCAAGTTGGTGGGCACATTCAGTCCCTGCTACTCCATGTGGCTAGGACAGAAAGCACCTGGAAAGCCAATTTACCTGAAGACATTTATGACTTCTGTTTTCCTCATAATCTGATAGTATTTGCAAGGCTAGTGTATTTTAAACTTTCATTGTGAAAGGATTTAGAAGTTACAAAAGAGTTGCAATTATAGTAGAGAATTCTGGTACACACTTCCCTCAGCTGCCCCTCATGTTAGTATTTGTACTTTTTTTAAGAGCACAAGTCACGAATGCTAATGGCAAAAAAAAAAAAAAGAAAGAAAAAGAAAATATAAAGAACAAATATGTTTCAAATGTTATAGTTTATCTTTGTGAATATAAATAGCATAATAATCACATTATGAATTTTCTTTTCATGTTAATATATATATATATTGGAGAAGAGGGGACACAGTTCTTCTTTTCACATTCCTACCACAACAAATAGAAAATGGAGCATCTCCTCTCCCTCGGAGAATGTTTCTCTACACTCACCTACTTGCTGGGCAGAAACAGCTCTTCCTCCCCCCACCCCAAGATTTATTTATTTGGGAGCAAGAGAGAGTGTGTGCATGCGCGGGTGCGAGCCGGGCAGGGACAGAGCAGGAAGGAAAGGGACAAGCAGACTTTGTGCTGAGTGCAGCCTGATGCAGGCCTCCATGCGGGGCTAGATCTCATGACCCTGAGGTCATGACCTGACCCAAACCAAGAGTCGGAGGAGCCCCAGAAACAGCTTTTATGGTGAGGCCCGACACTGGGCCACATTTTTGCTAGTGCGCAGGTTTTAAAGTGTTAAAAGTTCAGCTCTTAGGAGGTGGGCTCCCTTGACCTCTCCTTCACTTCCTGTCTCCAGTGGTGAACTCCCCCAGGGCAAGGCCCAGCACCTGCTTCTCTTATCCTCTTCCTTCCGCTGCAGTCAGGCAAATGAGACAGACCAGTCTCTCTCCTCCTCCTCCTTCTAGGGAACTGGATTCAGAGTAGGTTCTGTGGGCCCAGCTCTCCCCACAGTCAAGTCTGTAGATCTCTATCTAGGGGAAGAAGGAGGCTCTACCTTGGCTTCTGCTCCAGGTCTTGCTCTTCCAGCCAGCTGATGAAGACTACCCCGCACTGGGGGTCACTGGGGCTTGCCTGGTCAGTAATAAAACTAGGATTTCGATTCCTCTTTGCCTGCTGATTTTTCATTAGCCAGTATCCTCAGAAAAGAGGTGCAAGTGATAAGATTTGTATATCCGACACCACATCCAGAAATATACTTTGCATCATCATTTTTAATGGCAATACAGCACTACTCTGTATAGTCATACTCATAATAATTTATGTAATTCTCTATCATTGTACATTTAGTGTGTTTTCATTTTCTCACTATTATAAACAATATTGTGGGGCTCCTGGGTCGCTCAGTTGGTTAAGCAACTGCCTTTAGTTCAGGTAATGATCCCAGGTCCTGGGAGCTGAGTCCCCCGTGTTGGGCTCCCTTGCTCAGCAGGGAACCTGCTTCTCCCTCTGCCTCTGCTGCTCTCTCTCATGAATAAAATCTTTAAAATAGATAAATAAATAAACAATATTGTGATAGTGATCATTTTTATGCATACATGTATTCATAGTTGTCTATTTTCTTCTTTTTTTAAAGATTTTATTTATTTGAGAGAGAGGGAGGACAGAGAGAGCATGACCAGGGGGAGGGTGCAGAAGGAGAGGGAGAAGCAGGCTCCCCACTGAGCAGGGAGCCCAACACGGGGCTCGATCCCAGGACCCTGGGATCATTATCTGAACTAAAGGCAGTTGCTTAACTAACTGAGCCACCCAGGAGACCCAAATTATTTTCTTATACCTATCTTTCAGATAAGCTCTGTCAATAGTATTGATGCCTATAACTAATCTTGAAATCTCACAGATAGATTTCCCTTAGGCCTGGATAAATAATTCATAGATTGTCCTCAGTTATGTTTTTGTAGAAAGATCGTTTTTAAATGTCAGACTAGCAGAGAATAAACAATTAAAATAAATTTTGACTCTATTATATAAAAATACAAATTTTAAGTGAGATTACACCCCCAATTTAGAGCAAATTGAAAGAAACAAAACCTTTAGTTCAGTGTGGTAAGTTTCCTGATAACCTTTGACTTTTCTCCTTAACTGCAATATGTAACGTAGCCCAAATAGAAATGAAGCCTCCGATTCACCTTTTATTAATATAAAAATAATCTTCCTGGAGACGTTCCTATTTTTTAGGTATGAAAATTGAGGGTTTTAGGGAAGGCTAACAACCAAATTTCTTTCCTATGATCTTCTTTTTACTGCTTTGCTTTTCTGTCATGAATTTGCCTCCCTCACTGTCTCCTCAAGACTTACCTGAGACCGGCTTCCCTTGCCCCTATAGGCCCCAGGAAATCTCTGCCCACCTCTGCTTGGAGCAGACAGAAAGAAAATGGCGGCCAGGCCACTTCCCATCCCCTGGGGCATAGCACAGCACCTGACACAGGTCAGGCACTTGCAAACATTTATCCAGCTTCTCAGAGCAAACCCGTGCATCCAGGTGTAGGCCGAGCATTCGAGAATGTGCTCTTCCAAGAAACACTGTTCTTTGTGAACTAGTTCCTGAGCATTACCCTGGCTCTGTTTGCATGAGGAATTTGGTCATGAGTTCTGAGGCTACACAGCAGACACAGTGCCAAAATGTCTTTTGACGTTCATTTTGGTTTGAACAAGAGAGAGCCACAAGACTCCCCATTTCAGGAGAGGTCTTTTATTTGGGGGGGGGGAAACCCAAGTTGACTACTTTGAGGCATTGGGAACTACAGCTTCCCATGATGGGGGCTATTTCTTTTGAGCTGAATTGTTAAAAGAAGCTGGGTAGAGCAGAGGGCTCATTCTATTCTAGTCTAGTCTAGTCTATCCACCCTGTAAGCCAAGAATCACTGTTGGCCTGGCCTGTGTATGCAGCAAGGGAAGGAGCTCCAGAGCTAATCTCCCCACCAGAACCAGGAGTCCATAGTCCACACCAGGATGATGTGGAAGGGACATAGAAAGGTCAGTAATGCAGAGAGGTCATGAGAAAAGAGGTCTTGTAAGCTATGGACCAGGGGATCACAGAAGGCTTCACTAAGGTGGATGGCTTTCATTGCTAAGATTATAAGAAAGAATGACCTTTCTAGGCTAACTGATCTTTCCATCTCTTCCACTGTCTTCCTCTTCCTCTGCCCTCTCAAATAATCCTTCCCACTCCTAAGCTTTCTCACTGGGTGATCCCTCTGACAGTTCCACAAAGACCCCAACATGCCCTTATGCCAAACTCATCTGAGGCCTACCCCTGAGGCTGTGACCTCTGCACTCTGGGCTCCCCTCACCAGAATCGTCATCCAATCCGGCTCTCCTTCTCCATCACCCAAATGACACCAAGGTCTGTCAACTCTGCCCCTGCCTTGCTTCATAGACTGGCCCTTCCTTTCTCCAGGCACCCCTACTTTGGCACAGATTCATCCCATCTTCCCGGATAATTGTGGTCTTCTCCAGCCTGGCCTCCCTGACTCCAGTCCTGCTCTTCTCTGCACCAGACATCACAGTGGCGCCATGATGACTCATAAAAGGCCCACCTGGCTTCTGAATCCACCATGGCTCACAGCCAAGATCTTCAGCAGGCATTCCCCACATGCTGCCCCACATAGGACGGACGCACTGTCATGGTATGAAAATCCCGTGTTACCGTGTTCCACTGGTTACCGCTTGCTCAACATTCTGCAACTGGTATTTCCTTTTTTTGGTCCCTCCCAGAGGATTTCTGTCTTCTCAGTTCTAATGGTTATTCTCTTTCTTCAAAACAAATGAAGAAGATTCCTCACTGCAGAGTTTCAAATCTAACTGCTCTCTCCTTTAATGTTTGATTAATATTTCTTCCATAATTTCTCGAAGGTCCTGCCATAGTTTATTTTTTTATACTTCTTAAAACATTCAAATCCATAATTAAACAAGAGTTCCAAAGGCATAAAATTCTTTAATTAAGTAAATATATCATCACAAATAACTGTATTTCACACAAACACTTTCATGTCCTGTTCAAAAAACATTACACAGAGTGGAAATTCTTAGCTTAAATTCAAGAAGGTTAACTACCTAAATGATCAGAAATGCATACTCTTCTTATAAACAGCTCTGTACTTGCCTGTCACCTCCCAGTGTCAACAACACTTATGAATTAACAGACATGCTTCTTGCATGATCACTGGATGTTTTGCTTTCTTTGGCAGGAGCGATCAAGGTAAAAAATGTGCCCAGATGAACTCTGAGAAAAAAAGGCCCACTGTCTCCTGTAGTCCTATCAGAGCATGGAGCCCATTGTGTTTCAGTGATGAGTGGCTCAACCTGTCTCCTGTTACCCAAGTACAGTCTGGGCATTAAGGCGAGCTCCACCTATATGGATATAATGCTGTGGGGCCATGGAGAGGAACAGTGCTGATATTTTTACAGCCAGGCACACTGTTTCTAACACAGAACCAAGACACCTTTCTTCAAAAAGAATAATTCCTCTTCCCTGCATGATGTCAAAAGTTTGGGGTCTTTCCCCAAATATTGGTGTGTCTCTTTCTAGTCCAGTCATCCAAGACTTTATGCTGCAAACATTTACATTCTCTCACCTTTTCTAGTACTTGCCATGAGAAATCCAGTGATAGGGTCAGGTGCTTCCTCTCCTTGGTCCTAAAACTCCATCTTTCCAAACTCAAGGAGTCTCCTCTAGAACTGATACCTTGAGACAGTGAACCAATTCTACCTTATCTGCTGCTTCTTGAGAATACCTACATCAGTCTAGTCTAAGATGGTAATCTGAGTTTCCCCTGCTGGACACGGACTGCGCCCCTAGCACTGTGCCTGCCCACAGTTGGCACTCAGCGTGTGCTTATTCACTGAGTGGACACAGGAACACACCTGTGACTCAGCACAGACCATTTCATGTGTGAAACCCAGCCTCCTTGGTCATTCATGACTCAACCATGGCTGGGTTAACATAATTTCAGATTAACCAATGACCAGATTCCAAGCCTATGGAGGCAGGAAGGCAGAAATGCAGACTTTCTGCCAGGAAGAGAGAAACGCAGACTCTGCCTGAACCATGAGGCCATGATTTGCCTGTGCAAAAAATGACCATGTGAACTCCTGACCTCTCTTCTTTGTATCCCTCTGTCCCCTGGAGCCCACGTAGGAGAGGCAAGCTGCTGTCATCTACCAGGCAGGCTGGGCTCAGCAGTTTGATGTTGGGTCATAGGCAGGGAACCATAAATTGTGTCCAAAACCTGGGACCGTTGTCATCATTTGAAGTTTCTAGAGGGACCTCTCTTGACAGGAGCTGGCTCCATGCAGGAACATTTTCCCAACACCTCCTGCCAAAGACCATCCCACTGATGGATGCTGAAGGCTATAAACAGTGGAGTTGCTCAGTTGTAGGCTGCCATCCAGCTGAGCTGTCCTTTTTGACTCTGAGTTGTCTAGCAGAATGTAGGTGTTAGACGAGTCCTAGCGGAGTCAGCTGGATGTGCCCATGGCCTCTGCTCGGCCTCCTGCTTTCCGCTAGTCATGGAGTCCACAGGAAGTAAGACTGCTGGTTGAGTCTTGCTCTGTCACTTCTGTGGAAGAGGTTAAGCCAGGCTGTAAAAGCAGATGCAATTTCATAAGCCCAGGCTTCGTTTTAAATGGTAGCAGGTTGCTAGTCATTCATGGAGCAATTGTTGAGCACCTACTAAGTGCTCGCCAGGCTGGAAGGGCACATTCGACCTGGGTCCGGCTCTTGCATAACTTGCATCTTCACTTGACCTGGTGATTAACCCTGTGATGGCAGAAATGTAAAACAGTGTATGTTCTACCTTTTTTCCTCTTCAGGTAATATTCGTACAGAAAAGTCCATCTACCACACAAACCAACAAATAGTTACAAAGTGGACACTGATAAAACCATGACCAGGTCTAGACAGAGAATATTTGCTAACACCCCAGATGCCCTCTGTCTGCTTCTCCCAGATCAAAAGCAGATCACAAGCCCACTCCCCTCCCACAGAACCCACTCTCCTGCCTTTTGAAGTAATCACTTTCTTGCTTCTCTTTTTGTTTGACCCCCTGTGTCTGCATCCCTGAAGAATGTAGCTAATTTGGCATGTCCTGGGGATGGAGTTCTCCTCTACACATTCCTTAGCATTTGGCTCCTTTCATTCAAACTATTCTTTGTGAGATCCATTCATCTGGTTTTCCAGGCTTATTGTTTGTTCACTTTAATAGCTGTTTATATTCCATCATATTAATATACGACAGTGTCATCTCTTCAACCCTGATGACCATCTGTATTGTTCCCTACTCTTACCTGCACACTGGGGTCGTGTGCTATGTGTGCGCTCAGCTTTAATGGTGATTGCCGAGCACTGTTCCACGTGCTTCCATCCTCAGTATATGTGACTTTCTGTAACTGTATATCCTTACCGGTGCTTGATACTTTTTTTTTAAGTTTTTGCTCTATTTTTTCATTATAAAATGCTATTTCATTGGGATTTTATGTAACACATCCCTGACTACTACAGAAACCAAGAGATGTTTTTCATATGCTTTTGGACTGTTTGTATTTCTTTGCCAATAATGTCTCTTATCTATGTGCCCCTTTTCCTATTGAGTTGTTTTTCTTTTTCTTCATGATTCATAGTTATTTTTGTATTCTGGATACTAATTGTTTAATGGTGATTACATATGGGGCACATGTCTTCCCTTCATTTTTATTTCTGGTGTGGTTTCATGAAGAAATTCCAAACTCTACAATGTCATTGTGTTTATTAACCTATATTTATGGTTTCTGCATCTTCAATCTTGGCTAAAGAAACTCTTTCCCACATCGAGGTCATTATCATTTCATATTGTCTTCTAAACATTTTATAACTTTCCTTTCACCTTTTAATTTTAAAATAATTGTAGACGCAGGAAGTTGCAAACATAATGCATGGCGTTGTTCCGTGAACACTTCCCTCAGCCTTCACCAATGGTGGTATCTTATCTAACTATAGCATGATATAAAAACCTAGAAACTGACACTAGTAAATACTGTGCACCACACTACAGACCTTATTTTAGTCTTCCCCAGATTTTATATGCACACACTTGTGTGTGTGTGTGTGTGTGTGTGTGGTTTTTTAATTCAGTTTGTTCCCATATATAGATTTGTCTTTCATTGTGCAGTGCTTAATCCACATGGAGTCCAAAATGGAATTGCTTTTGGACATAGTGTGAGATAGGGATTCTGTCTGCCCCTCCTCCTCATGGATAACCAGTTGTTCTAGCATCATTTATTAAATAGTCCATCCTTTCTCCCATGGTTAAGCAATGTCTTCTTTGTACTAAATCAAGTTTCCACGTATGTTTAGGTCTGTTTCTTATCTTTCCTACTCCATTGGTCCATTTATCCCTGCTCCTGCACACTGTCTTAATCACTTTATTTATTTTTTTTGTCTTGTCTTAATCACTTTATATTAATATCTTGCTGTGTGGCAGTATAATCCCCAATACTTTGTTCTTCTTCAGGAGTGTCGTAGCTACACTTTGACATTTTCCTCTTCAGTATAAATTTGGAATTGGTTTTTCAAGTTTTATGGATGATCTTGTTAGGATTTTTTGGGGAACGGACTTGAACTGCATTGTGGAGAACTGACATGTTTACAATAGTGAATCTCCCTATCCAAGAACATGATTTATCTCTTAATTTATCCAAGTTTTCTTTAATGTCTTTTAGGAAATTATTGCAATTTTCTCCATAAAAAGCCTGAATGTATTCGGTTAGATTTATTCCTAAGTAAAAGTACTTTGCATATTTTGTTTCTCTTATAAAGCCTATCATTTCAATTATATTTTCAAACTGATTGTTGGTGGCATGGTGGATATATCATTGAATTTTGTGTGTTGATTTTTTTATCAATATTGCTAAAATCTCCTTTCTTAATAATTTATTTATAAATTCTTAAGATAAATATCTTAAGATAAAAAATCAACACACAAAATTCAATGATATATCTTAAGATAAATATCTTAAGATAATTCTTAATAAATTTTGGGTTTTCTGAGAAGATAACCATGCAGTCTGCAAATAAGAATGGTTTTATTTCCAGGGTGCCTGGGTGGCTCAGCGGGTTAAAGCCTCTGCCTTCAGCTCAGGTCATGATTTCAGGGTCCTGGGATGGAGCCCAGTTGAGCTCTCTGCTCAGCAGGGAGCCTGCTTCCTCCTCTCTCTCTGCCTCCCTCTCTGCCTACTTGTGACCTCTATCTGTCAAATAAATAAATAAAATCTTTAAAAAAAAAAAAAGAATAGTTTTATTTCCAATCCTTATTCCTTTGATTTCTTCTTGTTTCACAGATGGCCCAAACAACATTAAGAGAAATAGTGACGGCACACCTCCTTGCTTGAATTTGTTTGTAAAGAGGAAACCTCTGACATAAATATACTGTTTACCATAAGCTTTAACAGTTGCCTTGGATCAACTTAACAAATTTCTTTCTCTTCTAGTTTGTTTATTTGTTCATCATTTTTTTTTTTAGCATCCCCAACCTTCCTTCTCACATATTTTTTTCCTCTTGCTTATGTATATCCTCTAAAATCTCCTTTTATTAAAAAAAAAATCTCTTGCTGATAACCTGCCTTGACTTTTATGTATCTGAAAACATTTTTAGTTTACTTTTGCTCTAGTTCTTAAAAGAAAGGCCTGTGCATAAAAGTCTATGTCTTTTCATTTTTATTTTTATAGTGTAATATATTTTAATAGCAAACTAACAGGAACTGCACAGAAGACAGACAACATTAGAAATGTGTTTGCAAAAAAAGAAAGAAAGAAATGTGTTTGCATGTCGGAAAAGTGTAGTGCGATGGAATCTGCTGTGTGATAAAAGTGCTACAAACACCCATGTAGTTGCCGCCAATAAATTTACTTGTTTAAAAAAAAAATCCGAGTGCTGGCATTGTCCAGAAAAATGTGGCAGGTTTATTTATAACTATTAGAAAGCCAAACTGCTGAAACATGTTCACTGAAACATTTTGACTTGCATGAATGCTTTATGCTGCCATATTCGTATTAAAAATTCACACACAGATGAAAATGGAAAAGCTGCCAATACCTGATGTCTGCCCCCCTGGTTTTCCTCTTCCAATCATATACTTCAGTACCTTTTGACCCCATGGGGAAAAAAATATCTAATGTTCAGAACTACAAATAACAGGAAAGAAGCGAATTTTTCCTCTTTTATATACAGAATGAAATATTTTCCATCATAGTGGATTCTTAAGCACATTCTCCACGTATGCAGCGTGCTAGCTGGATGTCTTTTGGCATAATTGTGACACGTTTGGCATGGATAACATGCCAGTTGGTGTCTTCAGAAAGGTTCGCCAGATAGGCCTTACTTGCCTTCTGCAAAGCACCCATAGCTATATTCTAGAAGTGCATATCTGTTTTGAAGTCCTGAGCGGTTTCTCACACCGGCCACTGGAAGGGAAGTTTGCAGATCAGAAGTTCAGTGGAATTCTGATAATGTCTAATTTCACGGAGTGCCCCAGTACCAGGCCTGTAATGATGAGGCTTCTTCACCTGTATGTAGAGGGCGCGCTCTCGAGAGCAGCTTTTGTAGCCAGTGGCTTCCTGGGTGCTTTACCATGAGTGGATTTGTGGGCAGTCTGCTTTGCACCAGTCATGGTACAGAGACCTCCTTACTTACCCGCCCCTACCCCCGCCACCTTCTCCTTTGGCTGGAGCTCTGTGAGCTAGAGACGGCGCTGGCATTAATGAGTGAGGGTGGAATGGCAGTGGCTGTGAGACTATGTCTTGTAACTTTATTGAGATACAGTTTATATACATAAAATTCACCCATGTCAGGCATGTAATTCAGTGAGTTTACCGAGTTGTGGTATACACAACTGGTATATACAATATACACAACTGTATATGCAATATATGTATATACAATATACCAATTGTATATGCATACATTACCATGCATTACCATAATTGAGTGTTAGAACTTTTATATTATTCCCTAAGACCTTTAATGCCCATTTATCCCACTCTCAGGCCCAGGCAACCACTAGTTTGTCTCCAATAATTTGCCTTTTATGGACATTTCACATAAATGGAGTTATATGATATGTGGTTGTATTCCGTTGTATGAATATAGTTCATTTGATTTATCCATTCACTAATTGGTTGTTTCCACTTTGGACTATTATGATTAATGATGCCATGAACATTATTTAAGTCTTTGTGTCTTCATTTCTTTGCGAGTGGAAATGCTGGGTCATATGGTAAATTTAAGTTTTGAAGAAACTGCCAAATTGTTTTCCAAAGTAGCTTCCCACCGGTAGTAATATTTGAGGATTTTGATTTCCCCACATGGTTGCTAGCATTTGTTATTTTTTGTCTTTGATGGTAGCCATTGTGGTAGGTGTGAAATAGTAGCTCATTGTGCTTTTGATTTGCATTTCCCTAATGATTTTTTTTTAAGATTTTATTTATTTATTTGTCAGAGAGAGAGAGAGAGAGCGCACAGGCAGGCAGAGGGAGAAGCAGGCTCCCCGCTGAGCAAGGAGCCCGATGTGGGACTCCATCCCAGGACGCTGGGAGCATGACCTGAGCCGAAGGCAGCCACCCAACCAACTGAGCCACCCAGGCGTCCCTCCCTAATGATTTTGAGCATCTTTTCATGTGCTCATTTGCTATTTGGTTATCTTCTTTTTTTTTTTTTTTTTTAAGATTTTATTTATTTATTTGTCAGAGAGAGAGAGCCAGAGAGCGAGCACAGGCAGACAGAGTGGCAGGCAGAGGTAGAGGGAGAAGCAGGCTCCCCGCCAAGCAAGGAGCCCCATGTGGGACTCGATCCCAAGACGCCGGGACCATGACCTGAGCCGAAGACAGCGCTTAACCAACTGAGCCACCCAGGCGTCCCTGGTTATCTTCTTTGGTAAAGTGTCTATTCAAATCATTTGCCCACTTTTTAATTGGGCTGTTTATCTTATCATAGACTTGAAAGAGTTCTTTGTGTATTCCAGATACAAGTCTGTTATGGATTGAAAATTCCCATGTTGAAATCCTAATCCCCAATGTGATGATATTAGGAAATGGGATGCTTGGGAAGTCATAAGGCCATGAGGAAGTCATCTACCCATGAGGGTTGAATCCTCATAAATGGGATTAGGGTCCCTATATAAAAGAGACCCCAGATTGCTTTCTAGCCCACTCTCCACCGAATGAGGATACGAGAAACGGGCTGTCACCAGAACCTACCCATGCTGTATCTCCTATCTCAGACTTCCAGTTTCCAAAACTTTGAGAATAAATTTCATCTGTTTGTAAGCTACCCAATTGATGGTACTTTGTTATAGGAGCCCAAACTAAGACAAAGTCCTTTGTCAGATATGTGATTTGCAAGTATCTTTTTCTCAGTCTGTGTCTTGCCTTTTACTGTGAGTATATGTGTCTTGGAACTTTATCTGTAGCATTCAGTGAAGTCTGGATAGACATTGCATTGTTCCAGAAATGAATTGTGTTTGCTTCTCTCAGTCACCTGGGCATTTGTTTGATCCAAGATGACTCCCCCACCAAGTTTACTTTCTAGACAATAGGAAAAGGGAGAAGGGCAGGACACACTTCTTAACACTTTCAGGGCAAATGAGGAAGCTACACACTCACTCCCACTCACAACCCCAGAACTTAGTTGGCCCTAAGGAATTGGGAATGTAGCATTCCCTTGGTGGCTACGTGCCCAGCTAAAAGTCCTATGCAAAAGTGGTGTCACACGGTCTAGTCAAAAACAGACGCACATCCGAACTCAGTTCTGTATGATTCCAAAGCCAAGCCCTTCCCACTGTGTTATGCTGCCTTCCTGGGAAGGAGCCAACAGGAAATTCTTTTTAATAGGCTCCTAAGAATCTTCAGGTCCCCCAATCAGTAGGGGCAGAGCCAGAGCCAGGGTATGGACGTGGGTCTTCTCAAAGGATCATGTTCCCACTACATCACTCTTCTCTCTGGACTATTCCTGGAAGGAGATTTGCAGGGTAATCTGGGTGCACTGGATTCACTGAGTATTTTCTAGAGAGCTAGTAATTATCCTCCCAAACTTCATCCCTTCTCCTCTTTCCAGAGAACTAACTTTGTCCTGTGGCCCAGCATTGGGAATTTTTCCACCCTGCTTTGTGGCGCTCATCCCAATTTTGTGGCCCCCTGAGCATCCTCTAAGCCATAGGACCAGAAGGCTGAGAGTCAGCCCAGTGCCTCCCTGCTACGGACACTATTTGGAAGACGAAGCCCCTGTTGGAATGTTCATGGTGATGGTTAGTCAGAAAATCCACTGGCCGGCAGGCTGCACATAGAAGCATCTATTTTGGCTGAGAGGGTGACTAAATTTGAAAATTATTGTTTCTTTTCTTTTCCTTTGAAGATTTTTGCAGATATTTGAGAACCAGCTAAGGGGAGAAATGTCTGATAATTTCAAAAGCAGGTTCCTCACAATGACGAGTTCCTACTAGTTGTGTATGTCTGCTTTGAGTTCCCTCCGCTTCGCTCTTTTGTCTTAGGTATATATACCCTGCCTGGTCTGCTTCAGGGGTGGTTGATATCTCTCTAACCAGAGATGACAAGTTCCATTCAGTGCCAAGAAAAAAATTTAGAGAGGCTGATTTCACGTGGCATGGATGCTGTAGACTAAATGAAATAATGGGAACTGCTCAAAACCAAAGAAATCACTTTGTATCGGTACAAGACAGACATTCATGCCTTTTTCTTCCCACCTTCATTAGGTTATTACCATAGTCCTAAAACCTCAGGCCATAATGAACTTGACTTATCCCAGTAAGAAACTCTAACATTTGAGATTATTCATCTCTCACCAGCATACTAAAATCCATCCTCTGAGCCAGTAGACAGCACGGGGTAGGTGCTGTTGGGGTGGGGGAAGCATAAAAGAATTGGAGGACACTTCTCAGTTCAGCAGATATTTATGTGGCCCTCCCATGTGGCAGGTGCCATTCCAGGCATCATGAATAAAACAGCCATTCCCCTCCAGGGAAATGTGGTTGCCTCTCGGAGTTAGCCAGGCCAATAAATAAATAATCAGAGCAAAATACACTAGTACTCTCCCAGAAGAATGAAATGCTAGTTGGGGAAACTACCCCTCTTTCCCCTGGAGAGATCTCTAAGGTCAGGTTGAGGGCTGGAATATGGAAAGAGCATCCATGGCCTGGGGAAAGGATTCGGAGCTCTTCCATGGATGGAGGAGGTAGAGAGAGACAGGGAGACACATTTGGGGAAGCGGTGTGCTGGCTTGTCTCTGGCCTCTGTACACCCATTCTTGGCCTTGCTAGGCTCTGCTCTTGCCCCGGAGGCCGACCTGTAGGGACTGTGTCACCTGGGATTCACACCGCTGCCTGCCAGCTGGATTGGACCAGTAGGAGGCCCCAGCAGAAGAGCAGATGGAGCATGGAGAGTGGGGTTGGCATATTGATTCCTGTCGCCAACCAGCTCCCTCCCTGCAGGGCCCAGTGCTGGTGCTGGCGCCAGCTGCATTCTCTACCTCTGCCCGCTGTGACTCCAGCTCTGCCCAAGTCCCAGTAACACTGCTCTTTCTTTTAGGCCCAGAGGTGGGAGCATCTTCTCTCTGATGAAGCCTTAGAGGTGGCCCTAGTGGTCCCCTTCATTTTACCACCCTTTCTGCAAACAGTCCCTTCATTAAACTCTTCGGTCAACCTTTATGGGAGGGTCATTTCTTTCCAGCCGGGGGCCCTGGCTTATCCGGGCAGGCTGGATCTGGGCAGGTGGGGTGAAGTGTAAAGAACAGCGGGGGCTAAGGAGTTGCCATTTGTTTTGTTTTGTTTTCCCTGCGATGGAATTTACATGTAACATTTTATACGCTTAAGGGCATGGGGTGTTGATGTGATACATTTTTGTACTGCAGACACCTCTTGCATGTCACCTCTTGCATGTCACGTAATTGTCCTTTCTTTTTTTGTAGTGACAGTACATGCTTTGTTTTTGTTTTACAATGGCAGTAACAGACTATTTTTTGAACCCCTGAGAATTCTCAATTTAAATAAGCCATATTCTAAAGACCATATACTGGACTATTCCATGTGTAAGAGATGTCTGGGAAAATAAGTCTGTAGAGGCAGACAAGCAGACTAGTTGCTGCGGGGGGCTGGGTTGTAGAGGGCGAACGACTACACATGTGCATGAGGGGTCTTCCAAGGGTGCTGGATTGTGGTGATGGTGGCACAATTCTGGACATGTCTCAAAGATCACTGAATCGTATACTTAAAATGGGCAAGTTTAAGAGATAAATTACACCTCGATAAAGTGGGTAAGATTATTAAACGAAATGAATCAGCAATATACAAAGTTTGGAGAATAAGGGGAAAAAAATCACCCGTAATCCTTCCGCCCTAACACAACTGTTATAATTTCTTCATATTCCATTCTAGTTGTTAATTATCCGCATTTGACAATTATGAAAACAACGAGAGCTCACAGTTACTATGTGCTACCCAGTTGAGGTGCCAGGTTAAACACAATGCATTCACAACGCCTCAATCTCAACGCCACAAATCCTCACAACGCCTCCTGAGAAAGTTACTATGATTATCATATTTTGTTAATAAGGGACCAGAAGCTCAATTGCATAATGTATAGAATTGTCAATCACTATGTTGCATACCTAAAGCTAATATAACGTTGTATGTCTACTATCCTTTAATTAAAATAAAATGAACCTTGAAGCTCAAAGAGATTCCCTGACTTGCTATATAATTTTTTACCTTGCTACAGTCTGAATTCTTTTTCTTTCATAGTGTTTCAGAGTTCCTTATTATTTTATTTTATTGACATAGAGTTGGCATACAGTATTTTATTAGTTTCAGGTGTCCAGTGTTTATTCAACATTTTTATACCTAACAGAGTGATCACCACAATAAATCTAGTTACCATCTGTCACCAATCAGAGCTATTACAATGTTACTAACTATATTCTCCATGTTATACTTTGCAGTCTTGATTCTTTTAATGTTTTAATGTCTGCAAAAACATTTTATTGGGTTTATTGGGTCTGTATGCCGCATAATCCTTAACTCTTTCCCCTTCTACAACATGTAGAGTGTCCCATAAAACATGTGATGAATGTCTTCATTATAAAAAGCTTTATCTATATTGAACCTTATCTTCTCAGGATTCTTTTCAAGAAATTGGGCCAAAGAAACAAAATAATTTTAAAATTTCTTCAAGTGAAATCAGTTTCCAAAGGGTTGGGATTAATATGCCTACCTGTCAATTTCCTTCTCTCCTCACCAGCACTAAATATGCCAGGTTTTTAACGTTCTGCTTAATTTAGTGGATCTTGTCCTTAATCTAATTTGCGTTCACTTCACTACTAGAAAGATTGGACTTTTTACCCTATCAGCTGAATTTTCTTTTACAACTTATCTATAACTTATGGATATGACTTAAGGACTTGGAATCTTACTGATTGTCTTACCAATGGACATGAGTTCTCTATAAACATATTAACCCTTCATGTTTAATTTTAGCTGACAATGTTTCCCCTATTTGCTGATTTCTTTATTTTATAAACTGATATTACCTATTTTTACATGGTGGAAATGATGTTCTTTCCTTTGTGAATTTATCTGTAGCTTCTAGACTTTCAGAGACACCTCTCTCCAAGGCTGTGATAACATTGTCATATTTTCTCCTGATTTTTCTGTAGTGCAATTTGTTTTAAATTTAAGAATAATCTACCATTTTTTTAAATTGAGGTATTATTGACATACATGATATTCATTTCAGGTGTACAACATAGAGATTCAGTATGTGTATATATAGTAGTCCCCCCATTATCCATGGTTTTGCTTTTCATGGTTTCCATTACCCATGGTCAACCATGGGCCAGAACAGATGACCTGCCTTTTGACATATCAGTAGAAGGTCAGTGATAGCCTTAATGCTACGGCACAGTGCCCATGTTGTTCGCCTCACTACTTCTCGTTGTGTAGGCATTTTATCATCTCACATCATCACAAGAAGAGGGGTGAGTACAGTACAATAAGGTATTTTGAAAAAGAGAGAGAAACTACATTCATCTAACTTTTGTGGCAGTGTATTGTCACAACTGTTCTATTTTATTACTGTTTATTGCTGTTAATCTCTTCCTGTGCCTAATTTGTAAATTAAACTTTATCATAGGTACACATGCATAGAAAAGACATATATATGTATGTATTTTATAAATATAAATATATATATAAGATTTGGTACTCTCTGTGGTTTCAGGCATCCACTGGGAGTCTTGGAACATATCCCTGCAGATAAGGGAACTACTATTTTGTGAAACGAGCACCCCAATATGTCTAATTAACATTCACCACCATACATACTTATAGATTTTTTTTCCTTATAATGAGAACCCTTAAAATCCATTCTCTTAGCAGCTTTCAGATATGTAATACAGGATGATTAACTGTAGTCACCGTGTTGTACATTACATTCCCATGATTTATTTATTTTATACCAAAAGCTTGTGCCTTTTGATTCTCTTCACCGTTTCACCCATCCTCTTCCCCCCACCCTTGGCAACCACCAGTCTGTCCTCTGTATCTGTGAGCTTGTGGTTGTTGTTGTTTAGATCACACATATCCATGAGATCACACAATATTTGTCTTTTTTTTTGTCTGACTTATTTCACTTAGCATAATGCCCACAAGGTCCATCTCTGGTGTTGCAAATGGCAAGATTTCATTATTTTTTTCTGACTGAATAATACTCCATTGTATATTATATTTTATGTAATTTTATAATATTATACTATATATATATCACATTTTAATATATATATATATATATATATATATATATATATATATATATATATATATCACATTTTATTTGTCCATTCACCCATCAGAAACTTAGATTGTTTCCATAGCCTGACTATTGTAGATAATGCTGCAATGAACATAGAGGGGATAGATCTTTTTGAGTTAGTATTTTCATTTACTTTGGATAGATACCCAGAAGTGGAATTGCTGGATCATAGCGTAGTTCTATTTGCAATTTTTTGAGGAACCTCCATACAGTTTTCCATGGTAGCTGCACCAGTTTACATTCCTGCCAACAGTGCGTGAGGGTTCCTTTCTCTCCACATCCTCATTGACACTTGTTATTTCTTATCTTTTTGATACTAGTCATTCCGATTGATATAAGGTGATGATACCTCATTGTGGTTTTGATTTGCATTTTCCTGATGGTGATGTTGAGCGTTATCTCATATACCCGTTGGTCATCTGTACATCTTCTTTGGAAAAATGTCTATTCAGATCCTCTGCTCATTTTTAAAAATTTTTTTACTAACATATAATGTATTATTAGCCCCAGAGGTATAGGTCTGTGAATCACCAGGTTTACACACTTCATAGCACTCACCATAGCACATATCTTCCCCAATGTCCATAACCCAACCACCCTCTCCCTAGCTCCCCTCCCCACAGTAACTCTCAGTTTGTTTTGTGAGATTAAGAGTCTCTTATGGTTTGTCTCCCTCCCAACCCCATCTTGTTTCATTTTTTCCTTTCCTACCACCAAATCCCTCATGTTGCCTCTCAAATTCTTCATATCAGGGAAATCATATGATAATTGTCTTTCTCTGATTGACCTATTTCACTCAGCATAATACCCTCTAGTTCCATTCACGTCATTGCAAATGGCAAGATTTCATTTCTTTTGATGGCTGCATAATATTCCATTGTATATATATACCACATTTTCTTTAACCATTCATCTGTTGATGGGCATCTAGGTTCTTTCCATAGTTTGGTATTGTGGACATTGCTGCTATAAACATTTGCATGCATGTGCCCCTTTGAATCACTACATTTGTATCTTTGGGGTAAATACCCAGTAGTGCAATTGCTGGGTTGTAGGGTAGCTCTATTTTCAACTTTTTGAGGAACCTCCATGCTGTTTTCCAGAGTCGCTGCACCAGCTTGCATTCCCACCAACAATGTAGGAGGGTTCCCCTTTCTCCGCATCCCCTCAAACATCTGTCATTTCCTGACTTGTTAATTTTAGCCATTCCGACTGGTGTGAGGTGATATCTCATTGTGGTTTTGATTTGTATTTCCCTGATGCTGACTGATGTGGAGCACTTTTTCATGTGTCTGTTGGCCATTTGGATGTCTTCTTTGCAGAAATGTTCATGTCCTCTGCCCATTTCTTTTTTTTTTTTTAAGATTTCATTTATTTATTTGACAGAGAGAGAGATCACAAGTAGGCAGAGGCAGGCAGAGAGAGAGGGGAAGCAGGCTCCTCGCTGAGCAGAGAGCCTGATGCGGGGCTCGATCCCAGGACCCTGAAATCATGACCTGAGCCGAAGGCAGCGGCTTAACTCAAGAGCCAACCAGGTGCCCCCCTCTGCCCATTTCTTGATTGGATTACTTGTTCTTTGGATGTTGAGTTTGATAAGTTTTTTTTTTTTTAATCAATTTTGGACACTAACCCTTTATCTGATATGTCATTTGCAAATATCTTCTCCCATTCTGTCAGTTGTCTTTTGGTTTTGTTGACTGTTTCCTTTGCTGTCCAAAAGCTTTTGATCTTGATGAAGTTCCAATAGTCCCAATGTTCATTTTTGCCCTTGCTTCCCTTGCCTTTGGCAATGTTTCTAGGAAGAAGTTGCTGCAGCTGAGGTCGAAGAGGTTGCTGCCTGTGTTCTCAAGGATTTTGATGGATTCCTTTCTCACATTGAGGTTCTTCATCCATTTTGAGTCTATTTCTGTGTGTGCTCTAAGGAAATGGTCCAGTTTCATTTTTCTGCATGTGGCTGTCCAATTTTCCCAACATTAAAGAGACTGTCTTTTTTCCACTGGACATTCTTTCCTGCTTTGTCGAAGATTAGTTGACCACAGAGTTGAGGGTCTATTTCTGGGCTCTCTATTCTGTTCCATTGATCTATGTGTCTGTTTTTGTGCCAGTACTGTGCTGTCTTGATGATGACAGCTTTGTAATAGAGCTTGAAGTCTGGAATTACGATGCCACCAACTTTGGCTTTCTTTTTTCAACATTTCTCTGGCTATTCGAGGTCTTTTCTGGTTCCATATAAATTTTAGGACTATTTGGTCCATTTCTTTGAAAAAAAATTGATGGCATTTTGATAGGGATTGCATTGAATGTGTAGACTGCTTTAGGTAGCATAGACATGTTCACAATATTTGTTCTTCTAATCCACGAGCATGTAACATTTTTCCATTTCTTTGTGTCTTCCTCAATTTCTTTCATGAGTACTTTATAGTTTTCTGAGTACAAGTTCTTTGCTTCTTTGGTTAGGTTAATTCCTAGGTATCTTATGTTTTTGTGTGCAATTGTAAATGGAATTGACTCCTTAATTTCTCTTTCTTCTGTCTTGTTGGTATATAGAAATGCAACTGATTTTTGTGCATTGATTTTATATCCTTATACTTTACTGAATTCCTGTATAAGTTCTAGCAGATTTGGAGTGGAGTCTTTTGGGTTTTCCACATAAAGTGTATCATCTGCAAAGAGTGAGAGTTTGACTTCTTCTTTGCCGATTTGGATGCCTTTAATTTCTTTTTGTAGTCTGACTGCTGAGGCTAGGACTTCTAGTACTATGTTGAATAGCATTGGTGATAGTGGGTGTCCCATTCCTGACCTTAGCAGAAAAGTTCTCGGTTTTGCTCCATTGAGAATGATATTTGCTGTGGGTTTTTCATAGATGGCTTTGATGATATTGAGGTATATACCCTCTACCCCTACTTTTTGAAGAGTTTTGATCAAGAAAGGATGCTGTACTTTGTCAAATGCTTCCTCAGCATCTATTGAGAGTATCATATGGTTCTTATTCTTTCTTTTATTAATGTATTATATCACATTGGTTGATTTGCGGCTGTTGAACCAACCTTGAAGCCCAAGAATAAATCCCACTTGGTCGTGGTGAATAATCCTTTTAATATACTGTTGGATCCTATTGGCTAGTATTTTGGTGAGAATTTTCACATCTGTGTTCATCAAGGATATTGGTCTGTAATTCTCTTTTTTGATGGGGTCTTTGGTTTTGGGATCAAGGTAATGCTGGCCTCATAAAATGAGTTTGGCCTTTGCTCATTTTTAATAATTTTTTTCTATTGAGTTGTATGAGTTGTAGCCTTGGATGTTTTCAGTATTAATTCTTTATTATATATGTTTGTAAATATTTTCTCCCATTCAGTAGGTTGCCTTTTCATTTTGTTCATGGCTTCCTTTGCAGTGCAGTAGCTTTTTAGTTTAATGTAGTCCCCCTTACTTATTTTTGTTTTTGTTGTTTTTGCTTTTGGTGTCAAATTAAAAAAAAATCATCACTAAGACTAATGTCTGGGAGCTTATCATTTATGTTTTCTTCTAAGATTCTAAGATTTTTATGGTTTCAGGTCTTACATTCAAGTCTTTAACCCATTTTGAGTTAATTTTTGTGTATGCTGTAAGACAGTGGTCTAGTTTCATTCTTTTGTATATAGATATTCAGTATTCCCAGAATCATGTAGTGAAGACACTGTGCTTTACCTATTGTATAATCTTGGTGCCTTTGCCATAAATTAATTAACCATATATGCATGGATTTGGGGGGGGGCTTTCTATTCGTTCATCTGTGTGTCTGTCTTTATGTCAGTGCCATACTCTTCTGATTACTATAGCTTTGTAATATAGTTTGAAATCAAGAAGCATAATGCCTCTAGCTCTGCTGTTCTTTCTCAAGATTGCCTTGGCTATTCAGGATCTTTTGTGATTCTGTACAAATTTTAGGATTATTTGTTCTATTTCTGTGAAAAATGCCATTGGAACTTTGAAAAGGAGTGCACTGAATCTGTAGACTGCTTTGGGTAGTATGGACATTTTAACAATATTAATTATTCTAATCCATGAGCACGTAATATCCATTTATTTGTGTCATCTTCAATTTCTTTCATCAGTGTCTTATGATTTTTCGGTGTATAGGTCTTTCACCTCCTTGTTAAATTTATTCCTATGCATTTTATTCTTTTTTGATGTAGTTGTAAATGGGATTGTTTTCCTAATTTGTCTTTTGATAGTTTTTTACCAATGTGTAGAAATTTCTGTATATTGATTTATGTATATTGATTTTACATCTTGCAAATTTACTGAATTTATTTATTCTAACAGTTTTTTAATGGAGTCTTTAGGGTTTTCTATGTATAGTATCATATCATCTGCAAAGAGTGATAGTTTATATTCTTCCTTCCCAATTTGACTCCCTTTTATTTCTTTTTCTTGCCTAATTGCTATGGCTAGAATGTCCAGTCCTTGCAATGTAGAAGTGGTGAGAGAAGACATCTTTGTATGGTTCCTGATGTTAGAGGAAGAGCTTTGAGCTTTTCACCATTGCATATGATGTTAGCTGTGGGTTTGTTATATATGACCTTTATTTTGTTGAGGTGTACACCATATATTTTACTGTATAGTTTTAGATGTGAGTCTAAAAGACCTTTTCCCAAAGTGTCACCCAAATTTTCCACTGCTGAACATTACTTCTTTGCCCCACTGTTTTTTTTCAATGCTGAATGTTACTTCTTTTCCCCACCGTATATATTGATATTTTCTCCACTGTATATATTATGATATGTATCATAATATATGATAAAGGAGACTTTATCACATTATATAGTCTTATAAGAGGGTCGATTTTGCTTCAGAACCACATGTTCTTAATAATTTCTTTTGAAAATATGCTTTTGTATTTAGTAGGTCTAAGAAATCTTACCTGTTCATCCTGCTTGTAGGGCACCCAAATAATTAGCAAGAAAATGTGGATCTGGTGCTCAACACAGGACCCAGGGAAGGGTGTTGATAAGTTCTGGGTGGAGGGGGCATGCTATGACCCTGGGGATAACTAAGACATCCCAGGAAAAGAGTGAGCAAGCAGCCTGGCCCTGAGATGCTCAAAATTAACAAGGTCAGAAGAGCCTCTCAAGGCAATGTCACCCAATCCCTTGAGTTTATAAAGAGGAAAATCTAGGTGAAGAGGTTTTAAGCCTTTGCCCAAACCCACAGAGGCAGTTAGTGGTAAAGCTGGGACTAGATCTGGGATTCTTGACCACCGGTCAGTGGCTCTCTAATGTTCCCTAAAAAGAAGGGTTCATGATGTGGGGTGAGAGGTTCCACATGGGATGCAGTGTCAGGGAAGGCTTAGTAATCATGAAGAGGCTTATATGTGAATGCCACTTCACTAAAGCCTTTCACACCTGGGGTCTACACTTGATCCTCACCTAAACTCTCTGTCAAGTCCTGTGCAGAACCTCTTAACCAAACTCCCCTTAACCAGCCAGTCAGGATAACCAACACCCTCTCTCTGTCATAAATAAACCAACTGATGCTCCCAGCTAGGAGCTTATCTGTGATACACATCTGCTCCCTTCAAATGTTTACCAAGAATCAGTTATTTTTGTTCCCAAACCTGTTTATGCCACTTACACTTGACATTTTAATTATGCAATTTAACTAAAAGAGAGGCGTGTAGAACAGAAGAAACTCATTGCTGTTTTATGATAAACACATCGTTTTGGAAAAACTTGATGAAAGTGAATCACTAAAAATTCTTGTGAAATGAAGTGGACAAAATAACTGGGAAAAAATGGGAGGAGCTCTACATAAATCTAGAAGGATTCTGCACCCACGTTGTCTTGCAAGTAACTTAAGTTCTCCCTTCCCTTTATAAAAACAGAAACTGGAAATCATGAGCTTATATAAAACAGGGAGAATTGTCATCAGAGGACTCTTTTTTAAAGGAAAATCCTTGGATCTACATCAAAATAAGACTTATATGTATTCTGTTTTATGGTTTTCCAGCACAAATTTTTTGATTAATCAACCAATTACTTGTCCCAGTCACACAAGATAGAGGGCTTCCATTTGCTGTTAATATAAAATAATCCTCATGTTCAGATGAGTTGTCCAGGCTCCCAGTACCATGGTCAGCCTCTGCGGGGGCGTGTGAATGTGACACTGGACATAAGGCCACAGAAGCTGTTGAGTCCAAATTCTAACTCCACCCTAACCAACAGTGTGGCCTTGGGCAAATCATCTATGCTCTGTCTGTAAGAAGGAGTTCAACTTTCTCATCTGCTAAACAATCTCTGTGTCTTGGGGTTATCGTCTAAATGAGGAAATGATGGTGGTAAGCACCCACCTTTGCTAATGCTACATGAAAGAAATGGAAATGAAGTGAGCCTCAGTGGGTAGATTGTATGTGAGTGAACAGGAAAGATGGGTGGCATCCCTCCTCATTGGCAAATTCCAATTCAGAGAATGAGGCAGTCTTTGGAGAGGGGCACCTGATAAGTGGCTCTGTTAGGTACACGTTCAGACACTGTACCCAAGGGGCAAGGCAAGAGGATCCTGGCAACAAAACACGCAGGACTTTACTGGAGCCAACTGAAGGAGTAGCTTCAGGAGCCTGCAAGAGGGGTGCGGCCACCCCCCTGGCAATGGAGGAGTCCATTAGCAGGGGATCATGACACCTTGTAGGTGTGCTGTGCAGTACCTTGGAGGGCACTGTGGGTCCTGGGACTTGGGAGCTGTTTTCCCTGGTAGTCAATGCCCTGTGACTTTCCCAGCTACAGGGCCAAGAACTGAGGGAACTCCCCAGCTTTGGAGTTCGATGAATCCCTTCTCAGACCAGAACATCTCTTTTTCTCTCTCTCTGTGCCTCTGTCTCTGTCTCTTGCTTAGTGGCTGGGTCAGATGGAGGAGTCCTCACATTTCACCATCTGGCAGGTCTGGCTCTTCCCAGTATACCATTTCCCAACCCACAAGTGGCAGAAAGAGCCTCCGCCAGGATGAGTTATTTTGGTCAACTGAGTCACTACACCAGAAATTAAGATTTGACCTCACCTGTGTCTGGTCAGAGGGGCTGGAACCTGCTGGAACCACAGGATCTCTGAAAACCCTAACTGAGGCATCACCCATTGGAGTCAGGTGTCCAGTCCCTGCCCTTGTGACCCCACCCCTAACTGGAAGGGGGCAGCCAATCCTCTGCCCCGGGGATAAGGACTCTCAGGGGGCCAACGGTGCTCATCCATCACAGCCCATCTACAGCCCCAAGGCTTTTATGTGACCTCTGCTCCCTGCTGCTCCTGATTTGTGTGATTGTGAATGGGACTCTGGGACTTGGCTGCCGGCCCACTAGACCCACTAGACCCTATGTTTATTGATGTCCCTCTAGCCCATATCACAGTGACCAGAACAAAGCAGGTGTTCATCAAACATTAGCTTTCTTCCCCTTCTTGTTCCTCTACAAGCAGGCCATCTGAACCTCAGCTCCTTCACCTTCAAGAATCTTTCTTTCTAGAAGGACTTGTCATTTCCTCAGTGTAGCCAGGTCCAACCCCTGAGCCAGACCCCAGTCCACCTGGCCTGACTCTCCTAGTCCTCTAGGATTGCCGCCCCTCTGGCCTCCTCCCATACTGGCTGCCTTTTATCTGCTGCCCCCCTCTGCTGCACCTCCTGAGATCACAAGTGGAAATGGTCTGCACGTGGGCATAGGCATACTCTTTTGGGAAATCTCGAAGGCGTCCTTGATCCCCAAAAGGCTTAGAACTCTGGGGGAGGGGATGAGTTCTGGGAAGGTTGAACAAAGCCGCCCATTAGCCAGACGGGCCTGGCAGTATGCACGTGGGTTCTCCTTGCCCCTTTTGCAATGTTCGCTTTTTGGGTGGGGAAACTCTGCGGGCAGCTCTAGCATCGTGGCCTGTCCCTGTGTAAGCACCCATCCTATGAGGGCGTTCAGTTGTGATGAGTGATGGTAGCTATCAGAATACTATCAGCTATCAGATGGCAGCTATCAGCCCCTTGTGGGCTTGTCATCTCTCTAGTTTTCCCTTTCCTTCATGTTCTGAACATTTTTAAAGCAGAAATCTCATTAGCCTGCCTGGCATCGCAACTAGAGATGGAGTGAATTACCCTGGCCTCATCTAAAATAGATAAGGAGACCGAGCTTAGTGTTGTAGTCAGCCGTTCACTTGGACGCCACACACAGCGGCAGGAAACGATACCCCCTTGTAAATAAATCACCGGCTGGCAGCCTCCCCTTGGAATATTTATAAGGAAACAGCCCTGGAAAGGAAGAACAGTAAGTCTAGGCTGTGGGAATTATTGGAAGAAGGGCTTTATAGCACATCTAGAAGTGTTGATTCTTAGTTGCCTGTAGGAAGCTAGGAGGGAGAGAAAGGAAAACTGACAGTTCCATCAGGAGGAAAGTGGTGTGTGAAATTTTCTTTCATTTTCCACAGGTCCTGTCCTTGTGCATGTCTGAGAGTATTTCGCAGACAGGCGTGTGGAGCTTAGTGGGGGGGTCTGATTCTCTCCCTTCCTAACCGCCAAGCTTTGGTCGGGTAACCTGAGGTGGCATTCCCTCAGATGTCTAAGGGGGGGGTCCCCAAGTTTGCTCTCAAATTACGCCAAAGCCCCGTCTGAGCCGTGGGCCCCAGGACACTGGGCTGGCCCCCCTTCTCTGGTTCTAATGTTGAGGAATTGCCTTGGGTGAAAGGGAATCTGCCATGAGAAGAGCTGTGGCTGACCTAATGGCGTATCCGTGTGTGCTTACCTTGGGGCAGAGCCAGACGCTGCAAGGGTTCACTGAGCACAGCGTAACTCAGGTATGCGGGCTCCTGTCTGAGCATCTTCCCCTCCTGTACCCCTCCAACTATACAGTTGGTCTCAGCTATTAAATTCCTCCACGGACCATGAGGAATCACATCCCTCCCCCTTCCCACCACAGAAAAGCCTCCAAGAACCCTGGGAAAGGAATATCTTGTTTAGTAGGTGCCCTGAGCAAGGAACAGAGAGTAATAAACTTCATGGTCTTGAGCCATTGATTTAGATCTCACCGAATCCCCATCAGCAACAGGTGATTTAACCACAATTTGTGTATTGCATCCTTGACCCACATGCACTACTGTTCTAGGTATGGGTCATGGGGTCAAGAGATGCAGAAGGGAAGATCCCGTGCCTCCCAGGGATCAGAGATGTAGTGGAAAGCTGACACATGAGTTACAGTGCAATAAACTACTGACAGAGATACATGGAAGGTTCTAGAGAGTTGAATGGGGAGACAGATCACCCAGCCTAAGAGGAGAGGGATGTAACAGGATGTAGCATGTGGACTGAGTGCTAAAGGATGAGTAGAGGTGAGCCAGGCCCAAAAGGAGTGGCTTTCCATGTAGAGGGACAGAGGAGACACTCCCAGAGTAGGGGGACATCATGGCACATAGAGAAAATAAGAGCATTTTTGGTGTTGCTTATGGAAGTGGCAAGAAATGGCTATAGATAAGTGGTCAGGAACAAACTAGAAAGGACCTTGGACCTCCACCTAAGGAGCATGAATCTTAGAGATGATATTCTTTTTTCTTAAATATTTTATTTATTTATTTGACAGAGAGAGAGTGATCACAAGGAGGCGGAGAGGCAGGAAGAGAGAGGGGGGGAAGCAGGCTCCCTGCTGAGCAGAGAGCCTGATGTGGGGCTCGATCCCAGGACCCTGAGATCATGACCTGAGCCGAAGGCAGAGGCTTTAACCCACTGAGCCACCCAGGGGCCCCGCCAAGAGTATTTCTTAATTAGCGAGTGACTGAGCCAGAATGCCACGGACAGGCGTTAGGTAAGGGGAGTGACGTAGACTAGGTACACAGTGTAGACTTACAGCACTTTTCCCACTCCCCCTTCCTTCAATATGTCCCACAGTAAGAAACACATACCATCAACACACAAATATACCAAAAAAGTCTAACAGAAACAAAAGCTCCATGCAGTAAGTTACCCTTTCCACCTTTTACAACACTCTGTGATCTGTTCTATTCTATCTATACTGTGGCTACTTCATTTTTTAAAAAAATACATAATGGTTGCAAACTACTAAACTGATTTCACAACCCACCAGTAGATAGATGAAGGCCTATAGTTTCTAAACCATTGCTGGAATTAGACAATGAGGGTGGGCGTGTAACATTGTAAATATGCTAAAAATGACTGAACTGTACACTTTAAGATGGTTGAGATGATGGGTTTTGTGTTATATGAACTTTATCTCAAAAAATGTTTTGATAATATGGAAGATTAATTTGAAAGAAGCCAACATGGCACTAGGAAGACCAATTAGAAAATGATTATAGTAATCCAGGTAAGAAGTGATGAGTAGACAGAGACAGTCAAAATAGAGGACAATCCCAGAACTATCTGGAAGATTAAGCTGGAAAGCAGGAGAAATAGGAAGAGACAAGGATGATCCTAGACTTCTGCCTCAGGTACTAGGGGGTGACGATGCTATCATTTGAAACCAGGAACACAGTCCATACACCAAGTAGGATACTATTTTTATTAAAAATAAATAAGTTCTGTGTGTGTACACGTACTGTATTGATGTGTGGAGCAGCTACAGGTCTATGCACCACTGTTGGCCAACCAGGGACTAGAGGTCCACCAGCATTTGAGAGGGTGCATAGAGGGAGAGGGAAGCACAAAGAAGCCAGAGGAAAGTGATACAGAGAGCCCAGGAATGTGTCATGTTGTGGAGGCCAGAAATGCAGAGCCTTCTCAAGGCAGGTGACCAGTCAAAATATCCAGAGATAGGGGTCCTGGAAGGTGAGGAGGCAGCAAAGACAGAGGCAGAGGGCAGGTGGCTAGAAGATTAGGGCCCACCTGGCCAGTCTCAGATGTTTTCAGGAACAGCTCCTCTGAGAAAGGCCCGACCTCAGAGCCAGCCAGGTCTTGGGCCATGACAGGCCAGCTCACCCTTCATTTCCTCCTACCCCCACACACAGCCAAGCTGTCCCTTGCTCCCTTTAGTGGCCTTCCTCCATGGAGGTCTAAGTGGCCTCTGAAGGACATCCCTGAAGGGAACTTCCTGTTAACAAATTTCCTCCCGTTGGGCTGGGCGAAGAGTAGGCAGTTGTAATACCTCCAGAGGCTGGATCGGGTGGAAAGAGGAAAAGGGACAGTCTTCACTCTGAGGGAAAGAAATGAATGATCATCTCTTCAGCTAAACCCAGTCCTCACGTGATTCTGATCATGGAGTCTTCTACCAGCCACCCAGAGACATGGTCCTGCTGGAAGACCTTATCTGAGGCTGGAGAGAGGCAGCCTACCAGGAGGAAAGGGCTGAGATCTTTCTAGAAAGGGGTCACAATGTCAGATTTCTTAAATGCTTTCAGAGAAGTAGGAACCTCCTCAGAATAACAAAGTAAATCACTCTAGGACCTCACAGAGATGTATCTGGAAAACAGAGCATGAGGGCATGGCCAGTGTCTGTGCAATAGCCTTGAATCACTACGCAGCATTTAGAGCCAAGAGCAGGACTGCATCAATCCCCACACTCATGAGACTAGGCCCTTTCTCACTTGTACCGCATTCTTGCGTGGAACAGGAGGAAAAAAAAAAAACCACCTTTTCCTCTGGGCCATTGTAGATCCTTGCCAGGAAGCACAGCTTGGTGAGCAACAGGCAGGCTCATCAGATCCCATTACCTCCCACCTCCAAGCTGGTTGCTCTTGTGCAGTGCCCAACTTGCACAAGCAGACACAGCAGCCCCAAATACAGCGATGAAGCTGGCAGAGTCTTCTTCCACCCCCAGAAGCTCATAAACTGGTTGGCACACACACACACACACAACCAGCCAACTAACAAAAGCAGCCTCTGGGAAATGCTGAAACAGAAGTGCAAAGGGTAGTGGGGGTTCTGACAGAAGGAGAGATTCACCCCGTCAGGGAAATCTGAGAAGGCTTCCAGAGGAGATGGAATTTGAGGCAGGCCTTGAAATGTTGCCACATAGGGGAGTGGAGAAAGGGGGCAAAAGATTTCATGGTGTCTTCTGGAAAAGGGGATTCGAGATGAGAGCTAGGGGAATGGCAAAGACAACGGGGAAGATTGCTGGGAGATGAAAATAAGGATCAAAGTGTAGAGGGCTTTGAGTGACTTACTGAGGAATGTGTGTTTGGATGGAGCTGGAGAAATTTGGGGAATGGGAGTTCTCCATTCCTCCCTTGTGGGCCTTTCTCAGAAGCAGGGTTGTCTTGTCAGAGGAATTCACACTGTGGCCTTCCAAAGGGGGTCCTAGGTGCCCTTCACCACAGCTAGGGGAGGCCCCGAGTCAGGCGTCAGCACGAACGCATCAGGCAGAGAGTGGCGTGAGAAGTTTGTGGAGACCATCAGCAGGACAGGCGGAGTCTGGAGAATGCCCACCAGCTGCATCAGAGGTCACCCCAGACAGCCCTGGTCTCGCAGCTGTGGTAGAGGGGACACTCCTGCCCTACTTGAGGGCCTGAAGGATGTCGCACATTCCACCAGAAGGCCACCTGGAGAAAGCTTGCCTTTCAGAATCCATAGGATGGAACTTAAAGTCTCGACGGCTGAGCACTGCAGGGCAAAATCTCACTGCCTACCACTTTCCCCTTCTGAAAGGCCTCTTCCTTGATTTCTCCCACACACTTGCTTCTCACAGTATGTTCTGCAGACCAATAGCATCAGGATCCCCTGGGAGCCTTATGGACCTGCAGGATCTTGGGCTCCGGCCCAGACTTACTGAGCTGGGTCTGCATTTTTACACAACCCTCAGGGGGTCTGTGCGGGCTTTGAAGTCTGAGAAGCCAGACCTACACCATTCCTCCCCACTCCTGCTGTTGCCCTCCCTGACCACCCTGGCTTGGTCTCTTCATGTTTGCTCTCACCCGCCCCTTTTAATGCTGGAGATCTGCCCCCCACCTCCTTTCTGCCTCCCCATCTCCCTGGGTGATCTCAGCTACTCCCACAGCTTCAAATACACCCTTCCTGGACCCCCAGTCTTCACAAGCAGAACAGACCATAGTTCCGGGTGCCCCCCCCATAGATCTGCATCCCTGTGAGGTGGCTGCAGAAATAATTCAAATCAAATTCCATGTGTCCCCTACTGCATTCATCTGTCCCTCCCCTGCAGCCCACCGCCTGTGCTCCCTAGGGTCCTCAGGCACCCATCCAGGGACTCTTCCCAGACTCCTCTCTCACACTTGGCTCCTAGATGCATTCTGCATGCTGGGAGTTGACTTCCTAGACCATGTCTGACCCTGCCCACCTTCCATCCTTACTGCCACTGCCTTGGGTCACACCTGATCGTCTCTGTCCCCAGTTCTGCTGCATGTCTTGTCACCTCACCAACACTACTACTTTCCAAGTGGCAGCTCTGCCATCTTAGAGCTACTGGAACACGAAGCCTCCTTCTCATAGCTGCAGGGGAAGTGAGCGCAGGCAGCCTGGCCACCAACTCATGCTTAAGCCCCAAAGGGACAGGATAGGAAGGCTCACATGCCATTGGTCAGAATGAGTCATATGGCCCGATCTAACCCGATGGGAGGAGAGGGCGCAGGGGGACTGTGCTGTGTCACCTGCGGCCTGGGAGGAGGGGGTGGTTGGATATAGGTCAGCGCTGGAAACCTCTACCCACCTTCTCCCACCATTGTCCAGAGCCCTTGTCATCATCGACATACTGTGTATTTGCCTGTTTACATTATTTTTCTCCTGCTCCCAGCCCGCCCCACCCACTATAGCAAGTGGGCTTTCGGAGGGCAGATAATCTATTTTGTTCAAGGCTGTATTGCCAGTACCTGGAACAGGGTATGGCCCACAGTAAGCACTCAATACATATTTGATAAACAAGTTACTGATAAGTGAATAAATGAATGGGCCAGATGGTATGTGTCTATGAGGGCCAGAGTTGAGGGCAGCGTTCCAAAGGAGGAGCCCGGAAAGTAAGAGGGGGTAAAACCACAAAAGGCAGTACAAGCCATATAAAGGAGGTTTTACTTTGTCCTGTAGGGTATAGAGAATGGCCGGGGACTTTTAAAAGGGGAATGATGTTCCAAGAGATCACTGGGGATGCAGTTGAGGGGAGGGATGGGAACGCGCCGCATGGGAAGCAGGTAGACCAGCAAACTGGAGGATGATGCGTGGTGGTTTACAGGTCGAGGGTGAAGAGCTTGAAGGAGAAGCAAGACGTGCTGAGAGCTTGAATGTGGATTTGAGAGGTGTGGAGATGACTTTAAAGGATTTGGCTTGAGTTACTAGAAGGATGGAGTCCCTTTATGCATTCACAAGCGGAGGACTGAGCTCTGGGTCAGGTCTGGGGAAGGTGGTGATGAAACCCGCGACCTCCGACGTGCCTATTCAACATGTCACCTTACTGAGCTCCATGCAGCTCCCCGCATCTCTGCTGCTTCTCCTTGCACTGAAATTTTGCACACACCGTTTCCTGCCCATGAATAGGGTTCCCTCCACCCCTGCATCCACGCCTAGCTCTGACCTTAGAGAACAAATTAGAGAGCTCTAAGCCTGTGGGCCTTTCCTTCTGTGTCTCTCTTTAAGCTCCCACCTAGCCTGTGGGCACAGAACTGCTCTTAGAACCCTCAGGGGGGTGTAGAGTTCTCCAGGGCTGGAGGGGACTTGCCAGCAGGGCCCCATGCAGACCAGAGGTGTAGACAGACGGACAACCACCGGGGAGGGCCAAGGCAACCACCCAGTTTAAAGGCGGTCACTTCAGCCTGCTCTGGGCAACATAGTTATTTCAGCGGTGGGGGGTAGGGGGGAATGTAGCTCTCTCTGACAGGGCTGTTCCCTCTCTAGATTCCGGTCCCCAGCTTTGGCCCTCAACAGTGCCCCTGTCAGTCCCGTTCTCGTCCTGGCCTGGCCCCTCATACTGACTTCCCTCCCATTTGCCTATCTTTTCCAAAGGTGGGTGGGAAGGAAAGTGATACCTCCACGCCCTCACTCAGGGGCACAAGACAGAAGCCTGCAGCCGTCTCTTTCTGCTTGAGAGAAGAGCGAGGGCTTGCTTAATCCGGTCCCTAGGAAATCCTCTCTGGCTGCAGCTGGGTGGTGGGGAACCAGTCCGGGGTCACAGATCTGGCGCAGCCTGACTCTGGGGGTCTTCAGGATCGTTACCGGATGCATCATTAACGGCTCTCCTGCTTCTGACTGCTGCCCTGGAAGGTGATGGAATACCTCCTCATGCATTAACCATGCGCAGGAGAGGGCTGCTGGAGCTCCATTACCCTCCCCTCCACCTGTGGCCCCAGCCCTTCGTCACCGGCCATCTGGATTGACACCTTGACTGATTAACAAGGGTTCCATCACGTGAAGCTGCCACAAGCACCACTGGGGTGGGGGTGCTTGGAACCAGTTTGTCAGTCTATGTGGAGATCCTCTCTTTTGAGATTTGGGCACAACATACTGTCATACTCATCAGAACCCCTGTTTTATGGGCACAAGTCTCCGGCTAGGACAGCGTCTGCCTACCTTCTCCATGTCCTATAGAAGGGGCTTTGGCAAGAAGAATCACAATTCAGCAGTTTTGATGAACCCCCAGAGAAGATCATCCTGGGCCAGTTCCCGGGGTGGGAGGCACCCACCCCTACTTGTGAATTACCAAACTCAGCCACAAAATAAAGGCTTGCTAGTTTGCGGAGGTACTGGCACGGCTGGGAGAGAGAACCGCAGATCAAAAGCGCGGCCCCTTTCCAAGTATCAGTGGGTAACAAAGAAATTGGCAAGCCCCTGCATTCAAAGCCTTTGGCGGAGGAAAATAACTCAAAATTGTGAATTTTGGTTGAAGTGCAGAGGTCTGTTGCCTGGAGCTGGGCAGGAGGGGAGTAAGTGGAGGGAGGCTCGTGTATGCTGAGTTCCTGCCAGGGATCAGAGGCTGTGCGGGCAGTATCGCGGGCGTTGCCTCACTGCGTCTAGACCGCGGTGTCGGGGCAGGTGTTTCAGCCCTCATTTGTCAGGTGAGGTAGCAAGTTCAGAAAGGTGCCAGAGCGCGTCCACAGCTCACGGGTGGTGTTGCCAGAGCGGTGATTCACCCGAGGCTGTCCGGGGCCGAAGTCCACCCTCTCTCCTGGTTCTCCAGGTTCTCCCCCTCGCATCCCCGGCAAGTGGGAACCACGAAGAGATCTTAACGCATTAAAACAAAATCGGAATAAGAAACTTGAGAGCAAGTACCTCTGAATAAAAAATAGTTCGAATAATCTGTATTTTATGGAGGGTCTCGCGAGGCGTCCATGCAGGAGGGAGCAGTAATTGAGCCTAAACACACGTTATGTTGAATAAACCTATTTCCCTCAAGGATGGGCTGTTGTCATTGGACACTCCCACACAACCACCATACCCGGAGGGGAATTGGACAGGGCCTAAAAGAGACACACCAACGGCAGGTGAATCACAGGGATCGGAAACCTTGCCTTGTGGTCCTAGCACCCAACTCCGAGACTCTGAGGTCCCCTTACCAAGGTTTGGTTGCACGAAGAAGGAAAGGGTTTGCGAGACCTTGCGCCCAGAGCTATTTTAAACTTTACTCTTACTTTTTAATTTAAGTATTAGTTTAGTACAGTGTTATATTAGTCTCAGTTGTACAACATAGTGAGTCAACAATTCTATCATTACTCAGTGCTCATGATGATAAGTGTATTCCTCGTCCTCCCTATTCCCCCGTCCCCCATCCACCTCCCCTCTGGTAACTAGCCATTTGTTCTCTTTAGTTAAGAGTCTGGTTTTCTGTTTATCTCTCTTTTTTTTTTCTGCTTTGTTCATTTTGTTTCTTAAACTCCATATATGGGTGAAATCATGTGGTATTAGTCTTTCTCTGACTGACTTATTTCACTTAGCATTAAACCTTCCAGGTCCATCTGTGCTGTTGCTGGTCATAAGATCTTACTCTTTTGAGTGGCTGAGTAGTATTCTATTCTATATTTACACCACATTTTATTTATCCGTTCATCTATGGTTGGTCATGTGAGTTGCTTCCATATCTTGGCTATTGTAAACAGTACTGCAATAAACATAGGGGTGTATATATCTTTTCTTTTCTTTTTCTTTTTCATTCAAGACAGGAGGACAGAGGGCCAGAGAGAGTGGGAGAGAGAGACTCTTAAGCAGGCTCCACATCCAGCACAGAGTCCAATATGGAGTTCTATCTCACGACCCTGAGATCACGACCTGAGCCAAAACCAAGAGTCGGACACCTTACCTATTGAGTCACCCAGGTACCCCTACATATATCTTTTCGAATTAGCATTTTGGTTTTCTTTGATGCTAGCTACACAGTATAGGAATTACTGGATCATATGGTAATTCTGTTTTTAATTTTTTGAGGAACCTCCACACTGCTTCCCACAGTGGCTGCACCAATTTGCCTTCCGCCCAACAATGCGTGAGGGCTCCTTTTTCCCTGCTTCCTACCCAACACTTGTTATTTCTTGTGTTTTTGATTTTAGACATTTTGATAGGTGTGAAGTGGTACCACCTTGTACCACTGTTTTGAAGAATCACACTATTATGGTTGATACTAGCAATAACCATGGCAATGGACTGATTGTCTGTGTCCCTCCACAATTCATATGTTGAAATCCTGACCCCCAGTATGATGGCATTTGGAGGTGGGGCCTTTGGGAGGTAATTAGGTGAGGAAGATGGAGCCCTCCTGAATAGGATGGGTGCTCTTATAAAAGAGGCCCCATAGAGCTCACTTGCCTGCCTTCCACCACGTGAGGACACAACTGGACGTGAGCAGCCTGGAAGAGGGGCCTCACAAGAACCAGACCCTGCAGGCACTTTGACATTGAACTTCATAAGCCACCTACTCTGTGTACTTTGTTGTAGCAACCCAAACAGACCATGACAAGCATTCTTTTTCGGCTGCCCTGAAAGCCATCTGAGACCATGCTGGGGATTTCAGCAGTGGTACATGGTAGACAACTCAGTTATCTGTGGTGGTGAAGGGCTGGGAGGGGAGGGCTACAGAGATTCCCAGAGCCTGAATGTTCAGAGAACAGCAGATGGTATCTCACTCTGAAGGCAGAGTGAGATGTAGACTTAACAAAGGAGCAGACATCTGGAGAGAGAAGAGGGAAGGCATTCTGAATACTTCCCATTCCTACCCGCTCATGTACTGGCCAGATCTACTGCCAAGTAAATAAAGCTCAGGAGCAGTTTAGAGCAGCGTTATCCAAGATAACTTTTGGTGATGATGGGAAGGTTCTTAATCTGCATGGTCCAGTATGGTGGCCATTAGCCACACATGGCTACTGAGCACTGGAAATGTGGTTAGTATAACTGAGGAACCATACTTTTATTGAATTTTAATTAATCGAAAATTAAAATTTAAACAGCCACATATGAGTAGTGGCTCCCAGATTGGATGTCACAGAGAGGAAACTAACCTAAAAGTTGGGAAAAGTATGGAACATAGGCTTTGTCTAGAGGGGATTAGCCTTGATCAGGCACCACATTGCGAAATAAGCAACCCTGGGCATCTGAGGCAAGGAAGGAAATTCCAGAGGAAGGCATGTGGCTGAGGGGGTGTACAAGGCCAGCCTCACTAGCTTGTTCTCTAGTTCTCTTCCAGAAAGAGCCCTATTCGTTCAGCATCTTGGAAGTGGACCAGATGGATGTGGCTCCCAGGTATGCGACTGACCTCCAAACTTGATGCAAGCTCTGGGAGGCACACTGCTATGCAGGAGACAATGTGACTTGACATGGAATCTTCTTTGCTAGCAGGCCCATTCTGTCCCTGCCATTCGATCCCACAGCTGGGAGAGGTGCTGCCCACTCCACTGTTTCCTTGATTCCGGTGTGTACCTCCTAGGGTGTACGGACTCTGTGATTTCTCCTCCCTTTCCTCCCTCTTTCCCCTCTCCCTCCCTTTTCCCCTTCATCCCACCCTTCCCCCTTCCTCCCTCCCCCCTCCCCCCTTCCCTTCCTTTCCCCTCTGCCCCCCTCCCCCCCCCCTTCCCCCTCCTTCCTTCCCTTCTCGGCCCCCTCCTCCCCTACTTCCTCCTCCCCTTTTCTTTCCTCCCTCCCCTCCTTACTTCTTTCCTCCCTTCCTTTTGTAAAAAACTTGATGCTGTAAAATGGAATTTATTCGAAGGCCCTAAATTTTGCTCTGTAGGTCGCATTATCCTATCAGTGGCGTCTCTCAATTAATGTCTCTGGCATCTTTGCCCGAGGCCTGCAGCTGCAGTTACTGTAGCCAGGTTTGTGTTCTTCTCAGACCCATATAGGGTGCAATCTGTAGGCCGTCTTAGAAATCAATGTGTTCAGATCCCTTACGTTCTGTATGTCATGAAAGAAGCTCAGAGAGCAGGACTCACCCTTGGCTTTCCTGTAAATTGGTGGGGAGAGATCGGAAACTGCCCAGGACACCAGGCTCTCCCCAGGCAGAAGCCACTCACCGTTCCTGCTAGGGTTTTAGTTTTTGTCACCTTCTCACAGGTTCCCGCTATCTCTGGTCTCCTCCAAGAGGTACCCGTCAGCCTGCGTGCAGGGATACAGCTCAAAGACTTACAACTCGCAGCACAGTCTTCCCTCTCCATCCAAGCTCTCAGGCTCCAGTGGAGGTTAGAGCACCGAAGAACCCCACTCCCCACTGTGCTCCATTCAGAGCTCTCTTCCTCTTGCACAGTGCTACTAATGCAGGGCAGCCTTCTCAGACTGCAATGCGTGCACACATCTCCTTGGGAGCTTGTTAAATTACACATGCAGATTCACCAGGTCTGGCATGAGGCCCAAGACTCAGCAGTGCTAACAAGATCTCAGATAATGCTAAGGCGCTGGTCCACGGGCCACACTTTGAGTAGTGAGGCTCTAGACTCATGCTTTGGGCCTAGACAGCTGGAGCTGAAAGGGACTGTCAGAGGCCATGTTCTCTAGAAACAGAGCCTGAGCCAGTGATTCCTCTAAAAGTGTGAGACAGTGTGGGATGAGACTGGGGAAGAAGCTAAGCACAGCGGTGGTTCAGATGAACTCTAACCTATCCTGATCCTCAGGGCAGCTCTGGAACACAAGTGACACCACAGAGGTATTCCTGAGGCCGGGGAGCTGGGGTTTTGCACCAGCAACAGTCAGTCGTTGACCATGGGCTGCTACAGAGAAAGAGATAGAACCTCCTAGTATGGCCAAGCATTTCCAGGGTTGGTGGCTTCCATTTGGTCAAGGGCAAGTGTCCACAGAAGTATACAACTGTGAGCCATCAGCTTCCAACACTGACAGCAGCTGGGGTTGTGTCCTTCCATGGTCTAGGGGATCTGGGCCGGCCACCAACAGTCTCCTGCAAAGGCTCAAAGTCTTCCAGACCAACTGCCCCCATGTCAGAGATTTTATCTTTGAAAGTGTGTATATGTGCATAGAAAAGGAAAACTAGAAAAATGCATGTACTAAACTGTTCATAATGATGACCTCAAGTTGACTTCCTTGAGTTTTTCTCTTTCAAACTTGCTCCAGGGAACATGCATTAATACCAAGCAACAATCAAAGGAAACCACTGATACCCCACCCAGCTCAGGATCTTAGAAACATTTTTGTTTATTTAATAACTATTGATTGTCTATTATGATCATAGAGCTGTATGGTTTTGATCAATATCCATAATGCAATACTAAGGACAGGGCAGTCTGAAATGCAATTCATAGCAAAGGGAAATGATGGGCTGTTTGGTATGATTTTAAGTTGGAATTTATTTACTTGTATTTTATTTTTGTCCAGATCTCTGAAAATTGCCCATCTACATAACAAATGCCCTGGTAACAGGAACAGCCCATTCATCAACTCATGGTTTAACAATGAGAACGCCAGTGCCTGACATGGGTCTCGGCAAATGGACAGACAGAACCCAGACCTCCCAACTGATGCCGGGTCCCAAAGACCACACAGCCTGTCTGTGTGCCAGGAGCAATTTTCATTTTGAGGGCTTCCTCTTTTTCTTTTTTTTTTTTTTTTGCCACTGCTTAATTAAGCAATCAGATTAATTGAGATTAATGCCTGGCTATTTAATAGGGGTTAATAAGTTGCCAAAACTTCTTTGGGTTTGGGAACCCAGCTCAGAGCTGCAGAAATGCTCCCTGGGAAAGTTGGAGATAGGGTGGAGTTAAGCCTCTACCCTCGGGCCTCTCTGGGTTTTTTGTGGGTTGTTTCTTTTCTTTCTTTCTTTCTTTTTTTTTAATTTTTTAAAATTCTGGTACAATTAACATATAGTGGTACATTACTTTCAGGTGTTTAGTACAGTGATTCAACAATTATTGTTTAATACAGTAAATTCAACAGTTTAATCAGTGCTCATATTTATTTGACAGACAGAGATCACAAGTAGGCAGAGAAGCAGGCAGAGAGAGAGGAGGAAGCAGGCTCCCCGCCAAGCAGAGAGCCCGATGTGGGGCTCCATCCCAGGACCCTGGGATCACGACCTGAGCCGAAGGCAGAGGCTTTAACACACTGAGCCACCCAGGCGCCCTAGAAGTGTATACTCTTAATCCCCTTCACGTATTTCACCCATCCCTCCACCCACCTCCCTACCAGTTTGTTCTCTGGATTTCAGAGTCTGTTTTGTTTATCTCTTTTTTCTTTGCTGGTTGGTTTTGTTTCTCGAATTCCACATATGAGTGAAATCATGTGATATTTGTCTTTCTCTGATGGACTTATTTCACTTAGCATTATACTCTCTAGATCCATCTATGTTGTTGCAAATGGCAAGATTTCATTCTTTTTTCTGGCTGAATAATATTCCTGTGTGTGTGTGTGTGTGTGTGTGTGTGTACCACATATCTTTATCCATTCATCTATGGGTTCCTTCCATAATTTGATTATTGTAAACGATGGTGCCAGAGACATAGGGTTGGATATATCTTTTCTAATTAGTGTTTTTATATTCTTTGTATAAATACCCAGTATTGGAATTATGGTGCTTCTGTTTTTAATTTTTTTGAAGATCCTCCATTATCTTTTCCACCGTGGCTGCACCAGTTTGCATTCCCACCAACAGTGGGAGGGAGGGTTCCCACTTGTGAGGATGTGAAGGGTTCCTCCTTCACATCCTCAACAACACTTGTTATTTCTTGTCTTTTTCATCTTAGCCATCTGACCCTTGTGAGGTAATGTCTCGTTGTGGCTTTGATTTGCATTTCCCTGATGATGAGTGATGTGGAGCATCTTTTCATGGGTCTGGTGGCCATCTGGATGTCTTCTTTAGAGAAATGCCTGTTTACGTCTTCTGCCCATTTTTAAGTTGGGTTATTTGGTTTTTTGGTGTTGAGTTGTATAATTCCTTTATATGTTTTGGATACTTACCCCTTATCAGATATATCATTTGCAAACACCTTCTCCCATTCAGTAGGTTGCCTTTTAGTTTTATTGATTGTTTCTTTTGCATAAGCTTTGATTGTTTCTTTTGCATAAGCTTTTAACTTTGGTGTAATCCTTAGTTTATCTGGCTTTTGTTTCCCTTGCCTTAGGGAATATCTGAAAAAATGTTGCTATGGCTAAAGTCAGAGAAATTACTGCACATGCTCTCTTCTAGGATTTTTTTTTTATGGTTTCTGGTCTCACATTTGGGTCGTTAATCCATTTTGAGTTGTTTTTTGTGTATGGTATAAGAGAGTGGTCCAGTTTCATTCTTTTGCATGTAGCTGTCCAGTTTTCCCAGCAGCATTTTTTGAAGAGACTTTTTCCCAGGGCATACCCTTGGCAACCTTGTCAGAGATTAATTAACCATATAATTGTGGGTTTATTACCGGGCATTGTATTCTCTTCCCTTGATCTACGAGTCTGTTTTTGAGAAAGCATCATACTGTTTTGATCACTATGGATTTGTAGAATATCTTGAAATTTGGGACTGTGATGCCTCCAGTTCTTTTTCAAGATTACTTTGGCTATGCAGGCTCTTTTGTGGGTCCATATAAATTTTAGGATTATTTGTTCCAGTGCTGTGAAAAATGCTGTTCGTATTTTGATTGTGATTGTATTAAATGTGTAGATTGTTTTGGGTAGTATGGACATTTTAACAATATTTGTTCTCCCAATCCATGAGCATGGACTGTCTCCCCATGTGTTTGTGTCATCTTCAATTTCTTTCATCAGTGCTTTATAGGTTTCAATTTATAGTCTTTCACTGCCTTGGTTAAGTTTATTCCTAGGCATTTTATTATTTTTGGTGCATTTGTAAATGGGATTGTTTTCTTATTTCACTTTCTGTTATCTCACTGTGTATGATGTATACACTCATATGTGTATGGTGTATAGAAAGGCAAAGGATTTCTGTATATTGATATTGTATCCTGCAACCTTGCTGAATTCACTGATCAGTTCCAAGAGTTTTTTCGTGGAGCCCTTTGGGTTTCTATATACAGCATCAGGTCATCGGCAAATAGTGTAAGTTGTACTTCTCCCTTGCCAATTTGGATGTCAAGTCTCTTTGTTTCATTCTCCGTTCTCGGGCCTTCTGGAGGCAGTGGGATGCTGAGAGCAAAAAGGCAAAAAGGAGAGAAAGCTCCTAGGTTCTCCTGGCTTTCAACACTGCTTTCTGGGTGGTGAAGCCCTACAGCTCCCATCCGTGCCACAGCGAGTGGCCTCTCTGAGCAAGGAGCACCGCCTCACCTCATGTCCAAAGGCTGGGTCCCCAGCTCCTAGGTATGCCCAGGGGCCTGGACCCCTGATGAATGATAAAGAGCCTCCAACCCTAACTGCTTCTAGGTCTCAGCAGATCTCTCTTAGAAGAGATTGTAACAATTGCTGATGCCCCAGTCATACCCCAGAGATTTTTATTTAATTGGTCTGGTGACTGGGGGACCCTTTATGTGCAAGTTTCCCAGATGAGTCTAACGTGCAGACATTGATTATGAGATCAAGGGATATTTTTAAGCAGGGCAGGGTGTAGGAAAGAAATTGAACCACAGTCCCAATAAACCCCTAACACAGAGGCGTTATCAGACTGAGAGAAAGATGGGCAATGAGGGCAGGATCGGAGATACACGGAACCGTGGCTGCCTTCCTGTGTGTCAGCGGTGGAAGGACTTTGGTTGGCTTTTCTCATCCCCAGTGGAAAAAGAACTGGTGATCTGGATTTTTCTGTCCTTTTTTATCTTAACTGACCCCCTTAACTCCCAGCAGAGGCCTCACAGAGGGGGCCATTTGTCTAGGGTAAACTGCAGGCAGGCCGCACACTTTGATGAAAGGAAGGTTGCACCCGCTGCCACCCAGCCCCCTCCCCAGGTGCAAGGCTCCATCCCCTCCTGCCCTGCAGGTGTGACGTGGACACCAGAGCCGGACTCCAGGGCGTACATGGAATAAGTATGCCACGGGCCAGGTAAGGATTCTAGGGTTACCAGACCCAGGCCATTTCCTCCTCCACCCTCCTCCCAAACAGCAGAGGCTTCACAAATCTTAATTGTGTGGCTTTGGGGTCAGAGACCTTTGGAAGGAGGTGGGAGCTGTGCCTGCCTCTTTGTAGGAGAAGCAAGAACTATTCTAAAAGGGGAGGGAGAGGGGATGATGAGAGGAAAGTTCCCCAGAGTTTGGGGGGACTTCCAGGGATGATGAGAGATCTTGGCCCAGCCGTTCTGCTCTGATGAGAGGGCAGGGGCAGACAGATATAAGCACATAGTTGTCAACATTTTATGATGCTTCATGGATGTATGATCCTCTTAGATGTTTCTCAAGAGATTGTGGGAATAATTTAAACTGCTCTTTGGTTAAATTTGGATGTAGGACCGGTGTTATTTCTGAATGCAACACTTTGTGAAGGAAAGCCGAAGCTCAGACCGAGAATCCCCAGTTTATGAGGGACACAGATAGCTCCCAGGGGCAGGCAAGGACTGAACTAATGACCTAGTTACAAATGCCCAGCAACACGGTGCCTAGCACTGAAAGGCAGGCACTAGCTAAGTCCTGGATCTTACTACACTGTCTTTGCCAAAGCAGATCCCCCAGGACCACGTCTTAGCCTAATTGCACAACACAGGATGTACTTCTCTAAGGGGTGACTCTGACAGTGAGCCATCCAGGCCCTGGACGCTGATGGAGGTTTTGTGGGATCCCAGGAAATGGCTTAAGGGCAGGTGTGACCTGGGTGGGCGGGGGTGAGTAGAGTCACCCACAGCCAACATTGTAGCGTGAGGCTTCTGGGCAATTCACTCTAAGTGCCAGCATTTCCCTGGCAAGGACAGAGCCCCGGCAGCTTCCCCTGAGGAGTGGTCGCTCGGATGACGTCTGTAGCCAACACTGGTCAGCCTGCAGCCATCCCCGTCCCTGGCTCCCTCTGACTCTCCTTGCAGGCTGGGCCTCGGCCCCAAGTCGGGTGCTTTGGGGGGAAGTGGTGAGCTGCCATCGGTCCCTCTGAGAGCAGTGACTGTAATTTGGCCTGGAGAGAGTGGCCATCCAGATGTAAGCAATTTTGATTTTGATGTGAGCAGAATTACAAAGAGTCGTAAAAGGGGCCTATGATTTGGGCTGAAACCCTGCCAACAAAGTCTGGTCCCGGCCCTGGATTTATTTCTAAAAAGAAATTCTTGAGAAGTCAAAATCCTTAATACTGGTTGGCCGCAGGCAGCAGGATGGACCCCTGCTTGGCGTCTCAGCCTCATCCTCGGCCCCCACCATGTCCCCGTGCCCACGTGAGCTTTCCACTGTTCCTCAGACTGACCAGGCTCTCCCAGCCTTTGCCACACGGGGCTTATTCTACCTGGAAGTCCCCCTCCTAGCACTCAGCCTTCGCCTGACCAGCTCACGCTCTTGTCTCTAGTTCCATTTAAATATCATTTCTTGGGGGGGCGGGGGGAGAAGCGCACCTGACATCACCCTCCGGAAGAGTCTGAAGTCCAATGTCCCCGTTCATGGTGCCCATGCCCCTCCTTCTTTGCATGTACCCCCTGTTCGCTTCCATCCCTATTTAGGTGATTACTTCACTCCCTTCTCCTCTGTTAGTCTGCCTTCTCCACAAAGACAAGGGCCGTGACTCTCCTGCTCAGCCCTGCTGGCTCTGTTTGGGAGCCCGCCCCACATTGTGGCCTGGACCCGCTCCAGACAGCAAACTGGAACACCTCATTTGTGACCTTCTCCAAGGGTCACTGTCCTGAATTGCCTGTTATTGCCCGGTACCTGACGACCATCCTTTCCTATGTTTTGTCTGGCTTTTTTTTTTTTTTTTTCAAGTTGTATTAGGTAAGGGGATAAATTCAGTTCCTGTGGCTCTGTTTTGGCCAATAATGAGAATCCACTCCATCCATTTTCAGGAAATTGTCTGCCAAATACAAGTGTAAAGACCAGAGTTTATTGACCAGTCATTCTGCGCAGTAAAAGTGGCATCCCTCAAAAAAGCAGCTCGTTTAACCTGGGAGTGCTTTTCCCTGAGAGGCCCATTGTACCTCAGGGTGCGGCAGGCGTGCTTTATGGGTGCCCCCCCATTTCACCACACAGAAGAGTACAAAGACATCTGCTTAGGGGGTGAGATGTAATATCATCATAATTTTATTATTGCTTCATCAGGACATTCATAACTGCAACTGGCTTTTCCTTTCTTTTTTTTCCAATGAGTGCGTAGCAGCAAAGAATGACTTGTGTGTCCACTTGGGGCACAGGCTTGGGTCAGGCTAGAGGACAACCATTTCATACCCACCTTTGCCTTTGCACGGGGGAGGAGAGGCAGTGTGAATAACAGAATAACCAGCCACCGTACTGTTATGAAAATACCTTGGGCCTCTCTGATCCTCCGAGGAGAGAATCTCAAGGACTGCCCCAGGGTCTGTGGAACATTCTGTGAGAACGGCTCGTTGGGATTACCCCAAGGAACCTCCAAACTACTGGTTTGTCGGACCTGAGAGAGGAACAGCCTCGCCATGGATGGGTTACAAATTTCTTGGTCTGTATCTTGTTTTTCAAAATGACTTTTCCCCCATTGTGTGAGCTTGGTGGCATTTCTCCTGTCCCTGCACTTGGTTTCCACCTCTGGAGCCAGGACTCGTGGTTCCAAGGCAGCTGCTTGCACCATCCCTGAGGAGGAAGGCCCCAGCAAATGCTCACGACTTTGGCTCATTCCAACTGAGTGTATCTGTGGACATAAGAACAATAGCCAACGTTTGTAGGTTCCTTGTTCTGTGCTAAGAAGTGGTCAACATTATCCCTCCCGGTCTGTTTACTCTTTTTTTTTTTTTTTTAAGATTTTATGTATTTATTTTTCAGAGAGAGAGAGAGAGAGCGAGCACAGGCAGACAGAGTGGCAGGCAGAGAGAGAGAGAGAAACAGGCTCCCTGCCGAGCAGGGACTCGATCCCAGGACGCTGGGATCATGACCTGAGCCGAAGGCAGTCGCTTAACCAACTGAGCCACCCAGGCGTCCCCGGTCTGTTTACTCTTGACGGGCTGGAGGCTGAGCCTGCCAGTTTCTCCTGAGGCAGGGCCTGCCCTGGGAAAAACAATCCAGAAATTACCCCTTCCTTTCATGCTGTGCCTGAGACATGTGTGAGTGTGTGTGTTTTCATTTATTGGGTTTTTCTTTTTTTAATTACAAAGTACTTCATTCTAGGAAGTAACAAATGTATTTATTTTCTTGTCTGCGTTTTAATTTCCTCTCTGAATTTGCTCAATGGCAAAGAAAATAATGAAGTCGAAATTTTGTACAGTGTGTTCTCAGAGCTGGTAGCTATTTTCCCACTCTTTCTGAGGAAAGAGTGATCACATGCTACCTTTCACACCTATCAGACTTTTGTCGGAATAGGCTTGTGTGTATACTGACTGAAAGAATGAATCCAGACTCATTAAAATAATGTCCCAGAAAAAAAAAATTACAATGTCCCAGGAGTTACTGACTAAAAGTGCCTGAGAAGAGGCCTCTTCATGGCTGAAGAAAGAGGGCGGGGGCGGGGAAAGAGGTGTCACCCCTGTACATCCATTTCAAGGATGGCCAAATGAAGGTTTCCAGATGTGAAAGGACGTGGGTGTCCAGGAATGGTGCTTCTTATACACCTCTCTTCTCAGTGGTAGACTGCCCTTCCTGCATTTTTTCAGTCCTTAGTCACATGGTTGTCCCCTGGAGCCATCAGAAGGAAAAGTCCTACCCCAGCCCTACCTTGCAGCCTAGCGGGGTGTGTACGGTGGCTGAGGGGGGCTGCTTGAATCAGATAGACCTGGATTCAAATCCTGCCGCTGCACTTCCCAGCTGAGTGCCCTGGAGAAATTACTTCCTCTCTCTGAGCCTCAGTTCCTCATCTACAAAAGGCATAATAATAGTACCTCACTTGCCGGGTTGTTGAGAGAATGACTTAGGACCACTTAGGTCAAGGGCATAGCACAGTGCTTGCACACTAAACCAGGGGCTGGGTTATTGTTGTTGCTTGTAGTGATATCAGACTTCTGGAAATTCTCTGGAACAGGGGTTGGCAAACTACTACACATCCAGCCCTTGGCCCGTGTTTGCATGATTGGGGAGCTAAGAATGGTTTTTACACATTCAAAGTGTTGTAAAAAGGAGGAGGAGGCCGAGGAGGCAGAGGTAGAAGAAAGACTGTATTTACTATATCACCCTTTATAGAAGAAGTTAGCTAACCCCTGCACTGGAAGCCCAAAATAAGGAGCTTATTTTCAGATAATTGATACCAACCCCTGCCACCGCTGTCCTCTCAAAGGATTCCATCTGAGAATGAAGAATTAAATCGGACCTGGGCACCTCCCCCGTGGAGCTTTCCCTAAGTTCCCCAGGTCTGGGTGACCCCTTCCTCTGGCCAGTTTCTTCACCTTACACTCTCTGGGCACCTTCTCCTGTCCCTGCAAACAGGCATTCTGCATCCAGAGGACAGGCACCATCTGTTAGATTCTGTGTCTCTGCGACCCCTTAAAGCCTATTATCCTAATCCTAGTAGGTGCTCAATAAACATTTGTAGGGTGGTCCAGCTGATGATCTAGCAGACACTAACAGTCTGCCCACTTGCCTGATGCTCCTGTGATCCCACTTGCCTGACACATTCAAAACCTCTGTGTGTAGCAGACAGACAACAGCCGGGCACCCATGTCCATTCCTGGGGTCTCGAGGCAGCATGTCCATAATAGATGCTTCTTTGGTCCCTGGTAAACGCAGTGCCCAGCCCCCACCAAACAGCTGATGGCCTGAACTGGCTTTTCCTGGCAGTGTCCCCCTAGCTCGGCTTGTCTCTGAGCACACTCCTTGGTCACCAAAGCCAGATCCAGGAGGCAGCCTTTGCTAGAAGTGGACGCATGGGACGGCTGCGGTGGCTTGAGGAGATACAACCAAGGAGAGCTGGTGCCAGGAGGTAGCAAGTGTTTGTGTACCCACCTGGCTACCGCTAGAGGATAGACCGGGGAACGAGGGCTTCCGACAGGGTGGGCAACCAGCGGTGAATGTTCTATGAATACAGCACTACCATCCTTGACAAACTAATAGAGCCCATTTCCAGATGTGGTGGCCAGGCTGTAGCTTCCTGGCGTGGAGTTATAAGCACCCCACGTGTTCTTTAATTTAATCCACACAACTGCCACCCCCGCCCCCCCCCCCCGCCAAAATACTTACCACCAGTTTACAGACGAGGAAACCGAGGCTCAGAGAATGCTTTGGCCCACAGTCATACAGCTGGTTAGAGGCAGAGGCAGGATTTGTCTGACAGCAAAGCTGTTCTTAAAACTCCCTGAGAACCCACCTGTGTAGGAGACACCCTGCCAAGTGCTGCAGAGACAGGAAGGGGATGGATGTCAGGCCCTAGCCAGAAACAGCTCACCCTGGGTTACGAAGACAAGATGTACAGAGATCTGAAGGTTGGGGACTGGGGGAAGCCCTCTCCCTTGGGGTCCCAGAAGACTTCATGGAGCCCTTGGACCGGACGACCTGCAGGGCTATGGGCCAGGCAGCCCTGCTAGAGGACCATTTGAGGGCAGGGGTGGGCAGGAATGCCCAGAGCAGGAAACCAGATGGTATCCTGAACGCACCCTGATTCTAGGCTGATCAGACCTGGGCAGGAGCCAGCAATGAACTCATTTCCCCAGGCCGGCTCAGAGCTGTGGAAAGGGCCTGGCCCAGGGCTTGGGGCTCAGGCTCAGCCCACCTTTTCTGGTTTTGTAATAGCTCACCTCTCTGTTGCTCCAGCCCTCCCTAAAGTCTTGCCCCTGCCCAGCTGCCTTGTTAGGTGTGAAGGGACCCTCCTTCTGCCTCAGCCAGGACCCTGATCTCCTACTGAAAGACACAGTCCCCCTAGGCATGACAGCCCAGAACCAGAGCTCAGGGCATGAGGCACTGGTGATCCCTTCCTGGGCCTGGGGACTAAAAAGCCAAATAAAAAGCAACCCCACAAACATCCTCTGCAGAGCAAGAGGAAATTGTTTTCCTCCAAAGTCCTTAGCAAGCATTTACCTAGTGGCAATTATGCTATTATTGCTGCTCTTATCACCGGCTTTCTTTGAAGTCCCTGAGGCTTTCTCAAATGGTTTTCTTCCCCTTTCTCTACTTATTCCCTTCCTCCTTCCTCTGTAGCAGGGCATCTTCAGACCTACCACACCCTCCTGGCTTCCCCTCTGCCTACTGCCCCGGGCCTCAAAGCATACCTGCCCTTGTCTCATTGCATCAGAGCCAAAGGCATCCCCCAGAATCTGAGGGGACCTCTTCCAAGAGATGGGCAATTCTGTGAGTTAATCTGCTAAACAGGCCCATGCTGCCGGGTGACCGGGACAGGTGGGTTCCTGTGTGGCATCGCACACACACAGCAGGGGGGAAGACACAAGGCCTTCCCTTAGGATTTCACTGAAAAACCATTTGGTGCAAGGTCCTGCCGGGGACTTCGTCAGTGTCCCCCAAAGCTGAGAACAGTGCTTAAGGAAAAGATTTAAAAAGACATTCCCTAGGCCTAGTTCTTGTGTCTGTCTGTTTTTGCAATTCTTCCATGTTTTACATTTCAGCCATTAGTCCTAACTCCTGGCATAGGGACAGAAAAAGGTGGCAAAGGCAAAACAAAGAAAGCTCACAGAAACCCAAAATTTATATGAAAAAAGAGATGCAATGTTGAGCTATGGCCTTGGGACCCTTTCCCTTCCTGCGTCAACCCTAGTGGGGAGAAAGAGGGCTAAGGATGTGGTTGGCCCCTGGTTAGAATGGGTATTATAGAAAACCCCATCAGAGGCCTGGCCACGGAGATTCAGATGAGAGTCTGGCTGGTGTTTTCCACATTAAGCAATGAAAATTGATGAGCCTCCTCTCTTCTCAATCCCTGGAAAGCCACATGCTCCGGATCAGTTTGGGATCTGCGGAGAGGAAAGCCTGGGGATTCACACCAGCGTAAGGAGAGATCCTTCTTACCCATTGGCGTGACTCAGCCCTGTGCCATGATAAACTTTCCTTGTTGTTTCTCTGCGGGCCGCAGCAGGGCTCGCTTTCCTACCCTGGAAAGGGATCTGGGAGCTCTCTCTGCTTCCTGCAGGCTCCGCTCTCTCCCCCGCTTCCAAAATTCTCGGGAGGGGGCCCAAAGCAGAAGCCAAATTGACTCAGACGATACCCTGTGATGTGGCTGGAGCCCAGAAAAACGGCGTGGGCACAAGGCTTCTCAGGGTATTAGCTGTCAGGGCGTCTGCTGCTGTGTCCTGGAGGGGGCCCTGAGATGGATGTGCCTTCCCAAGCAGGAAGGGCCACTGAGGAGAGCACATTGCTGAACTGCAGAATAGACAGGTTTCTGTTCCCCTCCTATTTCCTTTTTTCAAAAAGCTTGGACAAGTTTTCTTTATTTTTTTCTAATTACGTAAATAATATATACTCTATCATTTTTTAAAATCGGACAACACAAAACATTACAAGGAAAATAAAAATTGCGTGAGGCCCCACACACTGAGCTGTCACCACCAAATGGCTACTATCATTTTATTCATCGTTATGCGCATCTGTACGTGAACACACACCTAACATAAACGGGGCATCACTGGTGCTGTTTCATCACTTTGCCAGGCTGTTCCTGTTGAGGTTTGGTTCAGTTTGGTCTGGTCTCATCTGTTTTAGTCTGGTCTGGTCTGCACTTGACTGGTTTGGTCTGGTTTGATCTGGTATGGACTGGACAGGTTTAGTCTGATCCGGGTTAGTTTGTTGATTGGGCTTATTCGGTCTGGTCTGGTCTGGTCTGGTCTGATTGATTTGGTTTGATTTAGTCCAGTCTGATCCGACCTGGTCTGATCTGGTCTGGTCTGGTTGATTCGGTCTTCTCTGGTTGAGTCTGGTGTGATCTGGTCTGATGGAGTTTGGTTGGGTTGGGCGCCCCTCCCCATTCTCCCTCCTTGCTGTGCCCTCTCTGTTACCTGGTTTCACATTCATTCAAACATGAGGGCGTTTGGAGCATGGCTCATTTCATAAACACTGGGACTTTGCTGTGTACATATGTATCTCCGCACCTTGCCTTTTCCTTGATACACCCTGGCAACCCCCTGAGTCCGTTAGTACAAATCCAAGCCATTCTCCTTAATGACAGCCCCACATTCCATGGTATGTATATATCCTATTAACCCAGCCCTCTGTCCTCCAAGAAACTGTGGCCCAATTTTTGGTATTAGGCCACTACACACATGTCTCAGCCAATGACGGTGTGTCATACACTCCTCCAAGGGCAGCATTCACGTAAGTGTGCTACCCTGTGGCCCAGGCTGCAAATTAATATCATCCCACAGCTAGTCTGACATTCCGATACTTTTACTCCTGTGAGATGCACGCCCAGCTGTGAGATTGCTGGGTCAGGAGATAGGTGTGGGGTTTTTGTTTGTTTGTTTGTTTGTTTAAGATTTCATTCATTTATTTGACAGAGAGAGAGATCACAAGCAGGCAGAGAGGCAGGCAGAGAGAGAGGGGGAGGCAGGCCCCCCGCAGAACAGAGAGCCCGATGCGGGGCTCGATCCCAGGACCCCGAGACCATGACCTGAGCCGAAGGCAGAGGCCCAACCCACTGAGCCACCCAGGCACCCCGATAGGTGTGTTTTTACTTAGAATCGGTGTTGCCCGATCAATCTACATTTCCCTTGGCAGGAGATGAGCAAAAACTCCCGCCATCTCTCAATTCTAGTCCTCAGTGATATCTCACTGTTACTTTATGTTCCATTTTCTAGACTGGCAATGAAACTATGTTTTCATATGTCTATCAACTTGGACTTGTCCTTCTATTTGTGTATTTGGAGTTGCTCTTCTGTTGCCATTGAGATGTTTCTTTGTTGAACTAATAAGAATTTTCTATTAGAGATTTTAATCCTTTGTCTGTCATCAGTGATGCAACCCCCACCCCCAACTTGAACATTTGCTTTCTGACCTTGTTGATATCATACATTAATTTCCAGTCTAGTGTAGTATTTCATATCTTTTGATATATAGCTTTCAGACTTACTATCTTACTTTAAAAGGTATTGTTACTCCCTAGATGATATACATGCTTTCCTAGATTTCAAATTTTTTGCTTTATTTTTTATGTTTAGACCTTTCATTGATCTTGAATTTCTTTTTAAGTACAGCATAAGGTAAGGATTCGACTTGATTTGCTTTCACATGGATGGCCAGTGATGCCATAATTTTTTGTTAAAGAAACATTCATTTTCACCTGAAATAAAATGTCACCTTTGTCGTGTCTTACAGTCACTAAACTGTGACCTTCCGGGTACTTTTTTGTTGGTGTTGTTCCCATGTTCTGGCCACTTATTCCTATGCCAGTACTCTGTTGGCTTTGATTGCAGAGTCTTTGTGTTATGTTTCAGTATCTTGTAAGGCCCTCTAGTCTTGTTTTCCAGAAGATAGAGGAGCCATTTAGATTCTGATTAGAATTGTATTACATGCTTATTATATTAAGTTTTCCATCCAAGAATATAGGATGTTGTTCCATTTGTTCAGTTCTTATTTAGGACTTCTAATAAGATTTTATGGTGGAGTTTTTTTTTTTTTTTCATATAATTCTTGTTACCTGTCTTTTTAAATTGTTTCCTAAGTTTATTATAGCTTGGATGCTGTTATGAATGAGTTACCTTCCATTTCTGTGTATGGCTAGTCTATTCGTATAGGAAAAAAGTTATACCTCAAAAGAAAATAGTTATCTCGGTACCAAGTGCCAAATTTCCTTATTAATTCTGTCTTTTTTTCCTTAACTGTAGAGTGCTTGGGTTTTCTAGATGCAATTATAGCATCATCAAAATGGGCAATTTTATCTTTTTTCCCAAAATTATATACAAATTATTTCACTTTCTTATCTTTTTAAAAATAGGGTTAACATAGTGTTCTATTAGTTTCGGCTCTTGATTTGGCAGTCTTCTACATTACAGGTGCTCCCCACAATGCTCCTTTCTTATCTTCCTGCACCCATTAGAACCCCCAAAACACTGTTGAATGATAGTAGGGATAATGCATACTCTTGCCTCATTCCTGATTTAAGTGGAAATATTCTTAAGGTATCACCATTCGTAATGTTTGCTGTTAGGTTGGGATAAATAGCAGTTATCATATTTAGCTATTTCCTTCTCTTCTTCTTAGGATTTTTATTAGGGAAGACCTCTGAATTTTACTGAACACCTTGTCAACCTCTACTGATCTGATCATGTTATTGATGAATATAGAAGTAGAAACATGTATTGTATTACAGGAGTAATACACTTTGACCCAAAGGGTTTACCCCAAATATGTAAGGATATGTCAGTTCTCTATTCATGGGTTAGATTATTTAATTTTTTATTTCATACTAAATTTTTCAGGTTTTATATATGAATTTATGGTATTGACCCATTCAAGTTTTTATCTCTCATTGTGCTTATTTTTGCTTCACCATTTCTTCTAGCTTTTCAGAAAAAAAAAAGCTACACCTGTATTCGCCTATAATTACTCTGATTCCTTCCGCATCCGTGCTTATACCTCAGGGTTGGTCTTCTGAATTTGGCTCTCCTTTTTTGGCCTCTTGGTAGCTTTTTTTTTTTTTTAACTTTCACTGGGCTTTTCAAAAGCTTTTTTTTCTTTTCTTTTTTAAAAAATATTTTATTTATTTATTTGACAGAGACATAGCGAGAGAGGAACACAAACAGGGAGAGTGGGAGAGGGAGAAGCAGGCTTCCCGCTGGGCCGAGAGCCCAATGTGGGGCTCCATCCCAGGACCCTGGGATCATGACCTGAGCTGAAGACAGACACCTAACTACTGAGCCACCCAGGTACCCCTCATTGGGTTTTTCAAAACAAGAATGATGTTTAACACCGAGATCTGGCTTCTTTAAATCTTATGCACACATTTTTAATAGCTGAAGCAACGTGGCCACTCTGCCATCTTGATCTGGGATGATTGACACGATTCCTTAGGGGTCCTGACTCTGACCGGAAGTGATACCACCAGCACCAAAGAGGCTCCATGAGACTGTGAACTCCTTCCAGATGAGGACTCTGGTGCCCAGTTCTGGGCAGAGGGCCAGGCAGGGCCGGCACCCCAGGAACACTGGGAGGAAGGATGCAAGAGGAGGGGAGCCAGTCCCCTAGACTAGTCTTGAGGAAGTGGGAAGAAGAAAGAGACATTTCAATAACTCACTCTCTCTCTCTCTCTCTCCTCATTTCAAAGGGGAATATTTATTCACTTAACACAATTGAGAAAATAGGGGTATGTAAGAAGAAAACATTCAAAACCACCCAACACCCCACCACCGGGAGATGACAAGTTGCTCCATACCCAGCACTCCTGAGGGGGGTCCCTGGGAGCCCAGCTCCGAGTGAATACCAGCTCCATGAGCTGCTCCTGCGAGATCTCAGGGGAATGACTCCACCTCTTAAGACCATATTTTCCTCATCTGTCAAACAGGGAAAATACTGAATGCATAGGTTTGTTACGAGGATTGACTGAAATATTTATAGAGCACTTGATACATCACAGGAACTCCATGGGCAGCTCTGATTAATGACATTGGGGCACACGTCTTTTCTGTCTTTGCATCTGTGCAAATACACATCATACAGGCACATACGCACAGTAAAAATGCACGCTGAGTCCCAGTACAGTTCTAGAATAAGGAGTGAATGCTATTCTCTCAAGCCAATGCGCGGGAGCAGAGCTCAGCTTGCTTTCTGCCCCCTCCGTCCCACACAAGGCATCACATCCTCTCCCTGATGTTCAGACAGGAGCCTTCCTCCCCCATCGGGGTGGGAGCTCCTCCTAAACTCACCAGGGGGCTATTAAGTAGATAGGATCAAAGAAAACCTAGAGTATGTTTTTTTCATTAAATGTGAACTATATGTCCTACATCTTATACTTCGGTGCAGTGATATTTGTTAAAATGAAGTAGAGTTCACTCTTTCCAGTGTCATAGGGCATACCTACTTTATGTGCCTTCCAAGGATATTGTTTGAAGTTAGACTACCCAGACAGGCTGGACAAAGGGAAGTTGAGACTGTTGTTCTGTCTTGTCTGTTCTTATAACATTCTGTGAGGAACCTCACAGCATTGCCCCATTCTGATATTTATAAAATTATACTATCTAAAATTTATGCAATTTTTTCATCATTTGGCTATGTTTCTGTCTGTCCCACAAGCCTTGAACTTCTTATTCAGCTTTCAATGGCCTCAAGTTAGCTACAGAGTGGATATTTTCAGTATTCATTGAACTGCTGAATGAATGAGTGAGCGAATAAATGAACGAGTGATCTCCTAACCAAGCTAGAAGGTAAAAGGGAGCTAGCCCTGAACTAAAACCCAGACCTCGTAACCCCCAGCCCAGTCCACATATTTCCATCCTTTCACAGGGAAAAATGAGACCTTGTATCAAAACCAGTCGCTGTCAATCCTGCTCATCCATTCGTTCATTTAGCAAATAGACATGAGCATCTGCTGCGTGGAAGGGGCCGCCCCTAACAGTTGCACACCCAGAAGGAATGGGTGCTGGCCCTGGCAACAGTATTATCAGAGTCCAAGTGCTCCAAGACATGCTGCCCAGGGGCAGGGGCCCACCGGCTTTCTCACCCGGGCTCCAGCACAGCCTGATATGAGAGTCAGGATTTGGAAGTGGGGGACAGAAGGAAGAAATATCAATCCAAGGATTTCCTGTGCCCCAACCCCTTTTTGAGTGCTGAACCCCACGTCCTCAGGTCCTTCCTACCACCCCCTCAGTTCCCCTAGGTTCCTGACTGTTGTACCTAACCCAGGTTGTCTGCCTCAGGCTTCAGACCCTCCCCTCCTCCAGGAAGGATCTAAGCCTTCCTCTGCCTGTTCATCTGGTCACCTCTAACATGCCTCTCTTCCCACATGTGTCAATTTCTTTGCACATTCGACCTTAGGTTCTGCTTATCCAGTACATATCTTATCTCCTCTACTAGATTATCAGCTCTGTGGGCTCAGGATCCATGTCAAATTCATCTTTGTATCCTCAGCAGTGCCTGACATGCTGCCACATAGTGGGTATTACTTGATCCTTATTGAATAAATAAGTGAATTAATGTGTAACATAAGGGGAAGATGTGATCTGGGGAGATAGGGATTAGAGGAAACAGAATCAATTGCTCAACATAAGAAATAAACTAGAATGGTTGGGGGGAACAGAGGAGAAAAAAGAGGAAGGCAGAGAGCCAATAAACATGGCAGGAATCTGAGGGAATAGAAATAGCCAGGGGACTCTTTAAGAGCAAGAGAGTCTGGTGTTAGAATCTGTGGTCTCTAGGGTGTGATGGAGCATTGCTCACTGTAGGCTCAATCTTTAGTGAAATATGCTGCCCTCCTTAGACACCTTGTATGGGTGGGCCATGATTCCTGTGGGAAACCATAGAAATGGAGCTGTGTCATACAACTGGAGCAAAGCCAGAGAGAATGGTATGGGAAACTGGTGCATCTTCAGAACAAATTCACCGGAAGCTGGTACTCAGAGCTCAGGGTGATGAGGAAAAACCCAAGTTCCCTTCCCCATCAGATTCCATGGGAAAAGAAGGGAGAAGAAGGGGCAGAGGTTCCCACCACACGTGGAATGAGGTTGAAGCTATTTATTTAATCTTAAAGGCCAGGATACTTGATACTTGATATGAATAAATGAATGAACGAACGAATGATAAATTAATTATGGCTAATATGTTAATGTACTATAGTGGCTTTGTGTCTTAGAGTCCTTAAAAAAAAAACGTTTAAAGAGCATTGGTGTCTCACGCAGTGGTCTCAGGGTCCATGAGAGAGATGCTTTTGAGCCAAGGCAGTTATTTTGGAACTCGTTAAATTTATTGGCCCTGATTCCAACCCTGATTCAACCCTATCTTAGGTCACTGTCCCAGGGAAGCCATAAGTGTGCAGCTAGAAATGCCTGATCATTGTCACATGCTGAGAACTGACCTGGCGAGAATGGCAAGGAGCTGGTCATTAAAACGACCTGACTTCAAACCCCAATTCATGAGTTTAAGCAAGTCACATGCATCTTAAGTTTCTGTTTTCAAACCTGTTGGGCTGTGGAAATGCCACCGTCTCCACTAGGACAGTGTTGCTGGAAGGTATGAACCAGAAAATTCCCTGGGAAACCCAATCAAGGAAATGTCTCAGAGCTTAGCCACTCGATTCTTCCCTGGGCACAGACCACATTTGACTTCTAAGCACAGTCCTTGGTCTCCTTAGGCAATCTTTATTGGGTTCCACCCCAATCCCAAAGAGAATGGGGAAATGCAGGTTTGGATGTGTGGAGGTTATGGAAATGGACGCACAAGCACCTGGCTTCTAGAAGAGAAGACAGAGAACAAAGAAGGTCACAGGGTGGGGATCTGAAAAAACAACTCTAAGGACAAAAGACACTGAGCTATTTATAGGGCTATAAAGCTCCATCACCCCATAAAACTTAATAATCCCCAAAAGTATCTCTGGGGAGGTAGGGAGCAGCTGAGCTGTTCAGGCCAAGTCCGTGATGGCTCGAGCCAATTACTCGGTCCTTCCTTAGTGCGTGAGCCCAGGCCACAGACAAGGGCTTGTGTTCACAGGCATGGCTTTGAGTCAACAAGAAAAGGGGAAATTGCACTGTGCAGTGTTTACTAAGGAAGGTGCAGCTGAGGCGTATTTTAGAAAGACTTTAATTTAAAATGGTAGCAGGGTGACGTGGGGAGATGGTGCAGACCTGATTCTAATCTGGCTCCATCCTAACCAGGGCACCAAAGGGTACAGGTAACACCTCTGAGGCCCAGTCTCCTTATGACCACAGCAGGAGTGGTGAGAGCTGCCTCACAGAATTGTTGAGTGGCTTAGATGACATAACACAGACGGCAGCCAGCACCCATGTTGCCCTGAAAAGATTGGGTTTCAGTAGCAGATCTGACGGCACGAGGCGGGACGAATTACCCATATGCAGCATAACTATTAAACTATCATTTCTACCTTCACTACCACTGCGTGTGCGGTTTCTCCATTCTCATGGAGAGACCCAGAAGCAACCGCTGATCCTCCGCGCAGGAAAGCTCGAAGTTCATAGACCACCTCCCCACTGGCCTCTCTCCGGGGCAGCTTCTCTCTCCGGCTCATGGTCCTGCCGTCCTCTGCACTCCCCAGCTGTTTGTCCATCCACACCTGTTAGTCGGGCTTTCTTCTCTCTGTGTGGATGGTGCTCTGTGCTGGGTGAGAGCGCTCCGTTGCCTTCAGGCAGACCGGGTTCAAACCTAGATGTAGCCTTGGCCAAGACACTTGACCTTACTGTGCCTCATTTTCCTAATCCGTAAATAGGGGGTAATAAAATACCTCATAGGGATAGTATGACGATGAGATGTGTTGTTACATGTGCATTTCTTGGACCATTGCCTGTGGACCTAGGAAGTATCATCAAATATTAGGCAGTTATCATTTGTGGATAATACAGACATATGCGTGTCTATCTTATGTGTGTGTACATATAAATATACATGTAAATACCATGGCACCTCATACAAATGGATACTACACATTTTATGAATGAATGAATGAATGAATGAATGAAGTAGATGGTCTGGGAGAAACTCTATTTCAGAGAATTGCTGGTGAGGTTTGCTAGAGAGGCCATGACCTTTCCTTTCTAATTAACAGGCTCATGGAGGCGGGGAGAAGGTTGTGGGGCCATAGACACTGAAGCCCTTTCCTGATTTTACAAGGCTCCCTGTCTCGCGCGGGCACAGAGGAGGAATTCAGAGTATTGGAGACCCTCACCCAAGGCGTTCGGGCCAGGAATTCCATCTGCCATTCTGTATAAACAAACAACACAGCGGGGCTAGTCCCTTCTCTCCACAGGAAACCACTTGTTCCCATATTTTGTTTTTGCCCTCTTCTGCCTTCACAGGATGATAAATGTGGCTTCAGAAAGCCAGAGGTACATTTTTCCCCAGCCAACTCAGGAGACCTTCATATCCATGGGAACCCCACAGTTACAGAGAGACTTGGAAAGGTGCCCATGAGTCCCCCATCAACCGCCCCCCCGCCCCAGAGCTGGAGGCCTGAGAGCCATAGTTTAATTCCCATCCCCCTCTGCTCAGATGCTGAGAGGGGCCTGGGGAGTCTAAGTGACCCACTAAGAGCAGAAAGCAGGAGCCAGACAGGCTGGGATTGAAATCTCAGTGCTGCCGCTTTCTGGCTGTGAGAAATTGGGTGCGTCACTTCAATTCTCTGAGCCCACATGCCTACATCTGTGAAATGGGAGCAATACCCCTAGCCCCTGGGCCTGATGTGTGGGTAAAGTGACAGTCAGACGTGAAGCACTGGCACCTGCTAGAGAGGGTTGATATGTGCCGCTGTCTTTGGCCTACGCAGGGATGTACAGTGCCTGGAAAGACCTCTGTCGTGAGTCAGGCCTCCCACTATGCTAACGCCAGCTCGTTCATTCATCCTGGAATTTGTGCACATCCTGTAAACTCCTTGCCTCAGTTTCTTCTCTGCAACATGAGGATAAAAATAATCATCCAGGGGCACCTGGTTGGCTCAGTGGGTTAAATCCTCTGCCTTCAGATCGGGTCATGATCCCAGGGTCCTGGGATCGAGCCCCACATCGCCCCGCATCGGGCTCTCTGCTCAGCGAGGAGCCTGCTTCCTCCTCTCTCTCTGCCTGCCTCTCTGCCTACTTGTGATTTCTGTCTGTCACATAAATAAAATCTTTAAGAAAAAAATAATAATAATCATCCACCTTACTTCCCAAATTTATAAGAAAGCCTAAAAAGTTACTTCATGTATTTTAGAAGTTCTTCAAAAGAGTGAAAATAATTTGGCTTTTTTTTTTTTCTAACATACCAAGACCAGAGTTCCTTTAAATTAAGCAAGATGTGCACTGTGGTCTTTGTTTCATCAAAGTGGACCACCTCTCATAGATGAGACTTTAACTCATTAGAGCCACATTCAGAGAAAAGACTTAATGGCTTTTTTTTTTAAGATTTTATTTATTTATTTGACAGACAGAGATCACAAGCAGGCAGAGAGGCAGGCAGAGAGAGAGAGGAAGGGAAGCAGGCTCCCCACTGAGCAGAGAGCCCGATGCGGGGCTCGATCCCAGGACCCTGAGATCATGACCTGAGCCAAAGGCAGAGGCTCAACCCACTGAGCCACCCAGGCGCCCCAAAACTTAATGGCTTTAATTCTCACTATAGCATACGTGGCTGACAGCAGATCCTTGACTGAAAGAAAATTTTGATAGAATAGAGCAGGGAGTGAATACAGAGCAATCTGTAGGCTCAAAATGTGCCCCACAAGGGGCACCTGAGAGCTGCAGAAACATGGCTTAACTCATCTGTCCCCTTTGGGCTGGTCGGGACACACAGCTGGTCTAATTCCTGTGTTGTGTTTGTCCTGCTTCAGGACCAGCTGCCCCCATCATGTATAAATGGAGAGGCAGGAGCTGGTTATTATGAGGTATCTAATTTCAAAAACAAGTGTTCTTGCTACAAATATTCTAGCAACAGGCAGCCTGGTGTCCCCACTTTACCTAAATCCAGGACAATTTTCCCTGCCAATCTTCAGCTATCCATCTCTCCGGGCGGATCTACAAATGATCATGGAGGGTGAAGAACGGCGGGTGGCCACAGCCGCCTGTGTGCGGTGTGCGGCGTGTTCTCGATCCTTGTTCTGAGCCCTCAGAGCTCCCTGGCATGTGAGCCCTGTGACGGCAGTTCCTGACTCTTGTCATCAGGTCCAGGTGATGAGCTCAAAGAATGCACCAGAGAGAGCCAGGAATGTCTTTGTCTGACTTGGCAAGTGGGTTTCCTGCCCTGCCGTGGCCAGGGTGTGGGGGTGGGAAATTATTCTTGTTTCCTCTGGAAATAGCCACCATGGCCAGGACCAGGCACAAATCCTTTAAGTGCCCTAAGGGAGATTCGCCTCCCTCCAGAGGACAGAGGGAGACTTGGCCACGCTTGTTCCGGAAACCAAACTATCTCCCAGGAACCATTCTACCCGTGATCTACAGACTGAAACCAGGAGGACCTAGCTGGATGAGAATGGATCTGCCTTGAATCTCATCACTAGACCTTCCCTCGGATGTTCCAGACATCCTCAAGGCTCTGCCACCACAGCTGTGGTTGATCTACTTTCCCAGGGGTGCTCCCTCATTCATTCATTCATTCATTCAGGCATTGACCGCATACCTGGCCCACTGTGTGCCAGGTACTGTGTTCACAGACAGGGGAGGGAATTATAGGTGGAACCTGATTGCATATCTCAGTTTCCCTTCCCTGATGCATGAGGAGGTGGGAAAGGGACAAGGAGGTCATTACTGTCACACTGGCCTCAGGGAAATGCTTCAACTCCTGTGGGAAACACGCTATCCTCAATTCCCCTCTGCAGAGGTGAAGCAGGTTGAACCCTTCTCCAGGGTTTTGATTAAACTCTAAAAGGACAGTGAGGCAAGGAGAGGAGAGATGGAACCATGTACTCCGCTGCTATTTGTTCAACAACTATTCAAAGAGCCAGGATTATGTGCCAGGCACCGTGCCAGCAATGGGAAAACAGGTGTGGAAGCGCTGAGTGCTGACGGTAGGGGGCTAGATACGCCCAGGAGGTGAATTCCCAGGTGGTCCATGGGTTTCCCGGCACTGCCCTCCCGCCCCACCCCTTCCTTCTACTGCCAGCCATTTTATTAAAAAATGAAACCCAACATAATTTTCTCCCCCATGGGAGCTAGGAGGACCTGCACTCTCACAGGCTAAAAGTTCACACCAACAGGCATAATTAACTAGTAGTTGTCATGAAAATGGAATGTGATTAATTATGCAATTTGAAACTGTTTAAGTCCACTTCCATCAAAATTACTTCCTGAAACTATGGCGTCAGAAAGCCTCTACACATCCTTGATTAGTATTTGAGTCATTTGCACTTACACACTAAATACCATCTATAAAACAACCAGCGTTATCAATTTGTGTGTGTGTGTGTGATGTCTGAATGTGTGGCCCATTGTTTGAATGTCACGCACAATTGGCGTGTCCATCTCTAAGTGCCACACATCTGGAGTGGACATGGTTGTGGACGGAGCCACCAGAGGGAAGCGTGCAAGGTGCCCGCATTTGTTGTCTATTGTTACATGAAGAGTCACCCCAAAACATAGCAGCTTAAAACAATAATCACTTACTATTTCTCGTGATTTCTGTGGGTCAGGCATTTGGGAACAGGTCAGCTCTAGGTCCTGGCTTGTGGTCTCCCATGACGTTTCCATCCAGTGTCAGCTGGGACTGTGCCTGAAGGTTTGACTAGGGCTGGAGGGTCTGTATCCAAAGGGGCTCATCTCAGGACTGGCATGTTGACGGGGGATATCGGCCAGGGGCCCACTCCTCTCCATGTCGGCCTTTCCAAGGGGCATCTTGAGTGTCCTTGAGGTATAGCAGCTGGCTTCGTCCAGAGTGAGCAATACAGGAGACCAAAGTGGCAGTGCCTTTTAGGACCTCTCTTTGGTCTAAACTGTCATTTTTACAATACTCTGTTGACCACACAGGCAGCCCTGACTCGGTGTGGGAAGGGCTACCACCAGGATGCATCATTACAAATGCTTCACACTCAGTCCTCTGCTGAGCAACATAAGCGGTAGGACATTCCCATTCACCAAATCCCTGCATATATCACCAAAACTATGTGTAAGTGGACACACTTTAGAGAATTTTGTAGCAATAAAAGTAGACAACGCCAAAACACTGTCGACCATCGCTGGGGCTGTTTTTGAACACTCAGAGGTCTCTTGACTTCACTGCCCACAGATAACCACTGTTAACATTTTGACATATGTCCTTCTAGGTCTTTTCTATGTCCTGTCCACTGGCTCCCCCCTAACAGCATTTAAAGAGGTATACATCTGTCCTATCGTAACAAAACTTTTCCTTCCCACTCTTCCCTTCAGCTTTTCCCTTATCTCTCATAGAACCTTCATAGCCTAACATCTTAAACACTTGGCTCAACTCCTCACCTCCCAGCTGCTCCTCAAACCACTTAATCTAGCTTCAGGCTCAACTACTCCACATTGTCCCTGCCAAAGTCAACAGTGACCTTTTGGTTGCTAAATCCGATGGATACCGTTAAGTCCTTTTCTTATCTGACCTCTTAGCTCCATCTAATGCCACAGCCTCCTTTCCCTGGTTTTTCTCTTGCTTCTCTGACCACCCCCTTATGGGTCTCTATTCTGGGCTCCTATTCTCTCTCCCCTTAGCTGTTGGGGTTCCACGAACCTCTGTCCTAGACACCCTTCTCACTCTACACACGTTGCCAGAAGAGACTTGTCCATTCCCATGCCTTCATTCACCACCTACAAGCTGGTGCTTTTTAAAATCTATGCCTCTAGCTCAGATGTCTCTCTTGAGCTTCAGGCCCATATAACCGACTGTGCAATGAGTAGCTTTATGAAGATCTCACACTCACCTGTTGAAAACAAGATTTATCATTTCCCCCAAACACATCGACTCCTCCTGTGTTCCCCCATCTCAGCAAATGGCACCTTTATTCACTCCGGGAGCCCAGGCATGAGTTATTCTTGACCCCCGGCCCTGTGCTTCAGGTCTCCCATCCATCAGTCACCATGTCCTGTGGATTCGATCTCTACTACAGCCCTAGAATCCATTCACGTTTCTCGATCCCCGCTGCCAACTCTCCAAAACCACTCACCGTTACCACCCCCAGCTCTTAGCTCATCTCCCCATCTCCCGTCTTGCCCCATGATTTACTTCACTCCTCTATCACAGGATGTCTTGGGGGGTTGCACATGTCATACTTTTTTTTTTTTTTTTAAGATGTAGCTACTTGAGTTCTTTCTTGGGTCGGATTGTTATTTCATGATGTTAATATATTTGAATCTAAGGTATGTTTTACAAACAAAACATCAGGAATAATCATCTGATTCCCTTCTATACAGAAGAAATCTACCTCCAAAGTCCTATGCGGTTTAAATCCAAGGGGAGTGGGGATTCCAGTGTGTTTCCATGAGTGGACATACCACTCCTCGGCCTGACAGAGTCCTCCCCAGCCCAGTCCTGCCACATCCAGCCAGCTCCATTCCCACCCACACATCACTATTTGTCTACTCCCTTATTCACTTTCTTGGGCATCTGGTTGTTCCTTTATTGGGTATTTATTAAGTACTGAGTCCAGACCAGGCACTGTGCTAAGGAATACCCTCATTTTGACCAGTTTGTACCCTCACGACACGCTCCATCCCATCTCCCAAATACATTTGATTTCTGGTTCTGGGCCTTTGTGCCCCACCATCCCACCACCCATAATCTCCTCTTTCATCCCCTCCTCTATCCTTTGATGGAGGCCCTTTTTACTGGCCATCCTAGTCTATGGTGAACCCTAGACCTTTCTTACCTCTTCTCTCATTTCAAATAATCACCCTCTCCGGCATGCAATGTAATTCTTTCTCTCTCTATGTTCTAGCAATGGCTATCCTCAGCTCTATCAATACCATCTCCCCATCTAGACTGCAACTCCCCAGAATCTTATTATACATGTTTCCCTTTCTGTAGAACTAGTTAAGTAGTTAATTATTTGTTAATAGCTGCATAGTGGACTAGTTAATCTTTACTTCTCTGAACCTTAAGCTCTTCATGGTTAGGACCGGAGACAGTAATTCCGACATTACAGAGTGGTTGTGGGAATGCAAATGTGAGACCAGATGAGAGAGACCTCGCACTGTGCCTGGTAAATAGAAAGTACCCAGTCAGTGTTAGTTCCCAGCTCCTCAACGTCTGATCCTGAGCTGAAAATATAGTGACTTCAAAGCAATTATTCGCAGAAGGAATGAATGAGTAAATGAATGACAAAGAATGGCAAGAAAGAAATAATGCATTCTAAACACACCAGAATGGCCTTTTCAGAGAAATTGAGGGCCTTTCCTTGACTGGCGTGAGAGACATTCTGCCAGAGGGAGAAATGTGGAGGAAATGGTTCCTGCTTGGCTCGAAGATCATGAAATGTTGATTAATGGGAAATCAAGTTTGATCTGGGTATTTCTGCTGTCGTCAGCTCATTTTTTCTAAGTTTGACTGAGTCTGAGTTTGTGATCTGTCAGGACTCCCAGAAGAAAGTGTCAGGCAAGTGTTTCTTATAAACTGAAAAGAAATTCCTGTGTGAATTAATTTTCATATGGCATAGGCCTGGCTCAAGGCTCTATAAATAATGAGACTATGTTGGTTTCAAAGCCCAGCTATAAATATTTATTCCCACACTGCCACTGGTGTTTGTAGAAATTTCCTTTTCACTAATGGGCATTCCATTTGTTTTGAGAAAGACATAAAACTGTCCAAAAAGCACTGAAAGGTCATGACATAAAAGGCCATTGGTGGGGGGGGGGCATTAAAAGGAGGAGTGTCATCTCCAGATGCTGACCATTTGGTTTTCTACCTTCATACCTTGAGTTCACGGCATTAACTCTGAGTTCTTTGTGAAGGGAATGGTTCTGTGGTCTGCTATGGTCAGCAATGACAATTAACCCCTCTCTTCCCATCTTCACTGCAGAAAGTGACATTCATTTTGCATTTGTCACCACAGACATGGCCGAGATTTCTTGTCTTCTTCTGCTGCTCCCCTCCTTCATTCTCCACTCCGTCTGCCCTCCCCACTCCTGACACTTAATGGGACATTCTAGAAGAAGGGGGATCAGTCTTGGCACACTGATGCTCCATAAGTGCATGAAGAGATGAGAGAAATTGATTTTCTGTGGTTACAAAATGGCAAGCCTGGGACTGCACAGATCACCCAACAAAGGGTAATTGCTTACCAGGGACCATGCCACTCTATGGGATCTGTCTATAGAAATCAATGAGGCCATGAATTTGGATGGTAAAGAATGCATCTTTAGTTTCATTAACTATTATAATTTAGCACTTCCTTCAATTAGGAGTGAAAGCAACACACCACAATTACTTTAGCCCTACCAGTGACTTTTTCACCAAAGAATTCATGCTCATTTTCATACCTCATTATAACAATTACAAAAATCTCAAAATATCTTTTACTTTCAACACTATTATAAAATTATGGTAAAATTACAACATTATAACTAAAAAATTACCTGTCAGCCGATCTTGTAATTTGATGCATTAGTAGTGAAGCATGTTACTATTCTATCACGCATGTGTGCTTTTTCAATTATACTGAAAGCTATATCAACATAACTGGTTTCTTTTGTAATCCTTAATATTTTGTTTAATGCATTTAAAAACGTTCTTCTAGGAGGGGAATCTCTGAGTTTCACCAGACTGCCAAAGTGGGACCCCGGCACAAAAAAAGGTGAAGAACTCAGGTCTGTTCCCTGGAGGTACATGGTTTGTCTCACACAAATACTTCAGAATCTCTGAGAAGGAGCATGCAGACACATCAGGGGGTAGCAGGAAAGAATACTGCGATTGATTGGCTATGTCTGCCCTGGGCACATCATGGAGAAGAGTGGTAGGATGTAATTAACCACAGGTTCCACCCACTATCTGGAAGTAGAACGTTCCTATGAAAACCTTTTGCAAGCTGAGATAGTAATTGCAAAGAAGCAATGACCATTAATTTATAAGGAAAAATTTTTGAGCATTCCCAGACCTCAAAATAACCTTCCTAGGCTTTTCTGATCCCGTAGGACACATCTTGTTAAGAGAAGCACAATATAAATCAAGATAAAGCCCAGATGCGCGCAGGCACAGTTGAAAGCTGTGGTGGCTTGGCTCGAGATGCTGAGTGTCTTCCCGGGGATGGGGTTCCGCAGCACCACTCTCGCTGCGCTGCAAACCAATGCTGGATGTCTTTTTTCATAAAAGCAAAATCTTCAGATTTCTTTTTGGTGAGCCAACACAGGTCTTTTGTAAAAGCAAAGTGGCATAACTCGAACTTTGGAAACCGGCAGGGTGAGGGGAGGGTACCTATACTCTTCAATCTGCTCCGCCCACACCCCCCTTGCTGCAAATACAGCTCTGTGCATTGATGGAAATGTTTTTTCCACTTCGTCCCACATGGTGGCCACGACCACATGTGGCTTTCAAATCCTTGAAATGTGCCTGGCGCAACTGAAAATTTGGAATTTTAGTTCTTTAATTAATTTACATTCAAATAGCCACATGCAGGGGCACCTGGGTGGCTCAGTGGGTTAAGCCTCTGCCTTGGGCTCGAGTCATGATCTCCATGATCTCGGGGACCTGGGATCCAGCCCTGCATCGGGCTCTCTGCTCAGCGGGGAGCCTGCTTCCCTTCCTCTCTCTCTCTGCCTACTTGTGATCTCTGCCTGTCAAATAAATAAATAAAATCTTAAATAAATAAATAAATAAATAGCCATGTGCAGCTAGTGGCTACCGCATTAGACCACACAGCCCTAAACTAATCCCATCTCCCAACACACCCACCCCACCACCTCTCACAAGGGAAGAACCTAGACCCAAAGAGAAGTCACTGGGCCCATCTGTGACAAACCCAGACTGACATCCCATTTTTTTTTCTCATTTTTGCAGTGTTCCTAAATTACCATTTAGCAGAAGCTATTCCCTGAATGATGCACGAGTGTGCCACGAGAAAAGATGGAACGTGAAGTTACACATGTCCTCAGGGAAAAAAGGTAAGACACCATCTCTTCACTAGAGCAAGGTCCTATTAACAGGTTCCCTTATTTTTTTTGTTGGATATGTCAGTTTGAAGGAGAAGGGCTGGAATTTCTTTTGCTTTTTCTCGGCTAATATTCGAAAATGTTCACAGGTGTTTCGGATATATTGTTTGCTGTTTTGCAATGTGCAAACATTTAAGAAACCTGTGCTGAGCCAGACTGCTTCTGAAGATAAAACATGCCCCGAAGCAGGGTCCCTGTTGTGACTCAGAGAACACCTGCCCTAACATGCCCACTCTCAGGTTGCCTAAGGGGCCACTGCTGAGGGAGAATTTGTGGTGGAAAGTTCTGGCCTGAGGAGGGGACAGTTTCTGATGAGGTCATGGGGAGGGAATGCCTTCTTCAGCAGAAGTAGGAGCCTGGGAGAGCTGCCAAGAGTATGGTCTGGGAAGCATGGGCCCTCAGACAGGGAAAAAGAGTCCTGCCCTTGTCCTTGGCCCAGCAGCCGTCTTTGGGGGTCTCCTTGAGGGGTTTCACAGTTTCACCCCTCCTCCAGTCTCAAGCCTCAAGGAAAAAAAAAGACAAAAACAAAAAGAAAAACAGTGGGCTCCCGGCTAGGAGAGGGCTTCCCCTTGAGTTAACATCATCCTCCTGATGGCCACTAAGGCCTGCCCAACTCAAAACATTCATATGCGGCAAAACTTCCCAAGACACTCCTTACGATGTTTTCTAAGGTTTCCGTGGTATATAAACAACTTTCAGACACTTCCTAGTGCAGACTAGCAGACCCTTCTCCAGACAAACTGAATCAGAATCTTAGAGGGATGTGTGCTGGGAAGGTAGGTTTTAAACAAAGCCCCCTGCAGATTCTGATGGGCAGTGAGGTTTGGGAACTACCCTATCCTTTAATGGCATCCATACCCTTCATCCCAGCACTCAAGGCTTCTGGGAGCCCGCCCTCCTCTTAACAGGTGGGGCTCATAGTGGGAAACACACATACATGAGGTAATAAGGACATAAATGACAAGAGGTGACATTTATTGGATACATCGCAGGTGTCAGATATAGAATAAGAGCTTTAAATGAATCCCCATTTAATGGGCACACTGGCTCTGTTATTACCATTTTGCAGATTAAAAAAAGAGCGAGAGGTTTCGAATGGTTAATTTGTCCAGGGACACACAGAGAAGGTAGAATTGGAGTTCAGACTGAAATCGGTCAAATTCCGAAGTCCACACACTGGACCCAGGGGGACCGACTGTCTAGGTTTGCCAGGGACCAAAGGCCTCCCTAACACCCGGGATGTCCTGTGCTGGAAACTGCCAAGTCCTGGGCACACTGGAAGGCTGGTCTCCCTGCCCTGACTTGGAGATTCCAGCCAGAGATGGAGACTCAGATCTACCACTCGTGCTGGTGAAACCTCAGGCAAGCCTGCCCAGCCTGGTCTGCCACATTCCTCATTGGAAAACAAGAAGGACCACATCTGTCCCAGAAGGAAGCTGTGAGTGTTCAAAGAGAGAGTGCATGTAATAACCTCCTGCAGTATACCAGGCCCTGTGGGAAAGGGCGAGCTCCCCCGCAGGTGGGCCTGGTGAAGCCCCACCTCAGTGCCCAGCTTCTATTTATTTCAGATCTGGAAAATACTCACCCATTGTCTCTTCAAATAATTCTCCTCCCTTCAGTCCATCCTCATCTTCTGGAAGTCTTCTCCGATTAAATACATGGTAACGTCTCTCGGCCAAGCCTCTGATTCTCACCTGTTGGCTCCCCGGTGTGTAAATTTGTGTAAATTTGGCTCCCCAGTGTGTAACTCCTCTCCTCCATGGTCCACAGTCCAGCTTGATCCTGATACTGGATTTCCCGGTGCCAGTGTTTTCATTAGCAGGGTCCGCAACTGGCTTTTCTTTATAGGCATCTATCTGGTCTTGCCTCCTATCTGCCTGCTCTTTGTTTACAAATGCCTTGGGTTTTCAAGGTTTTTTCTCCTTGTATCTCTTGGAAAGCCTTCTCCTGGCTGTTAGTTTTGTGGACCCTCTTTTCTGGCATCCCTTTGTCTCCTGGCGGGGAATTTGGAGTGACAGGGCCTCTGGAGGTGGAGCCTACTGTGTGTCATTGTGCCTTTTTCCCTCCCTCTGGGCTCATCTGTCCATCCCTCTCTAGTTGTCCTGTTGCTTCCCACTAGGACCCCAGCGGCCCCAGATCAGAACCAACTCTAATGTCGGGGCTTGGTGAGGTGACAGATCTGAGCAGGGTCAGGCCCAGCATTGCCCTGGCAGGGCAGCCCCGCCCCTCTCTGTCCCACACAGGGCACTGGCTCTTGTCTCCCCCAACTTGGGGTGCTTTAACTCCTCATGATGTCCAGGAGCTGAAATGGCGGGTTTTCCCTGACTGCTCTGAGACCCACAGCCTCATCCACTCCATCTTGCAGGTTTGGGTCTTACACTTTTTTTGTGCCCTGGGGCTTTTGTCTTGCACCTAAGTGTTCCTGTGTCTTTTGGGTTTTCTTCTCTTTCTAGTCTGTCTACTCAACATGCAGAGAACAGAGGATCCCTGAAAGGATCCTCCCTCAAAGCCATCTTGACTTAAATGTTTCCCTGCAATTGTGTTTTAAATGAAAATGAAAACCAAGGAAGATTCACAGTTCTCCTGAATTTATTTATTTGGGGGGGAGGGGGTACTTAAAATAATAGTGCCAAGCAACCCAGAGGAAGAAATAGGAAGCCCCATTGTAATCCTAGCACCTCGGACTTTTCCAGACCAATTCAGACAGGGTGGGACAGGGAACGCTCCCTACTTGAGGTCCTTATTTGAGAATCTACCATGAATCTGCTGCCAGATCTCGGATGCCAGTCACAGAGCTTCTGGTCTCTCCCTGCTAAACTGAGACCTCTTCGGTTCTGAACGTGTGATTAACCAAATAGCAGCGAAGCCTTGTGCCCTCTGATCCTGAAGCAGGGCCCCTAGGGTTTCCGTTCCACCCTCCCCCACTCTCAGATGACTGCCTGGCCACCACATCCAAGGCTGCCATTCCGGAAATTATAGAACTTATCAAAGAAACCCAAACAAAGGGTGCATGGGTGGCTCAATTGGTTAAGCGACTGCTTTAGGCTCAGGGCATAATCCTGGAGTCTCAGGATGGAGTCCGGCATGGGGCTCCCTGCTCAGCGGGGAGTCTGCTGCTTCTCCCTCTGACCCTCCCCCCTGCTCTCTCTCTTTCCCATTCTGTCTCTTTCAAATAAATAAATAAAATCTTTGAAAAAAGAAAAGAAAAGAAAAATCCAAACAAAGGCTGTTTGGGTTTCACCAAGGGAACTGTTGCTTAAATACTACTTAGGCTTTTCCTTTTTTCCCTCTGATCCAAACTTGAATTCCTCTTGTTTCAGAAAGCTTCCCCCCTACCCCCAGGAGTTGCTAAAGGGACATAGGGGTTACTACTTCCGGCCCACAAAGGCAGACACTGCAGGCACTAAAGGTTAAGTGACCTGCATAAGGTCACTGTGCAAAGCACAGAAGGCAGGACTGAATACATGACAGCACCTTGTCCCTCAGCACAGCAGACCCCTGCCGGGCAGACGGGGTGGGGGGGGGTGAGGCCTCTGAGCGGTTGGCATGGTAACAAGCAATAGGCTCTCTCCCTCCCCATCCTTCGCCCACCCCCCCAGCAGTTCCAGAGACCAGGAGCTGCAGCAGCTGGGGGGTGGGGGGTGTCACCAGCATCTCCCCATCCCACCCAGGCTCAGAACCAGCTTCTACAAATATCCCCCTAACTCTCACCAATCTGGGGTTTTACTGAAATCACAGGGTACACATTTTGCAGACCCAATCTAGCAACCTCTCCCCCTTTCTCCACTCACCATCACTTAACCTCAGGGCAGTATTAGAACCTCAGAGCAAAGCCCTTGGCCAAGGAAAATAACTCTCAACTTTCTGTTGTATTCTGGCCTCAAAACTCCCCAGCACGCATTGCATGGAGCATGGAGCACTGGGTGTGGTGTAAAACTATGAATTCTGTTACGCTGAAAAGAAATGAAATTAATAAAACACACACACACACACACAACTCCCCGCTCAGGGCAAAACTGTGAAGCCGGCAACTCTGGTCCCCATCACCCCCATGCCTCTCCGCTCTGTACCCTTTCCTCCCTCTGATGTCCCACCATCCTCCCCTCCACCCCCATCCCGGGGCCCCATTATACCCCCTCTTCACCCACAGCAGCTCCCACCAGGGAGGCCAGAGATCAGCGTCTTCTCCACCCCTCACCTCTCAGTGACCCAGAGAAGGAACACCAGTGCCTGCAGTCCCTCAAAACTCTACCCCATGGTGTTAGGGGTCGTTGTGAGGTCTGCTTCCCCTACCCCACGTCCTTGATGCTTTCTCAGGGAGTAGGCAATTCTCTCCAGCCAGCAGCAACTAGAACGAGCTCTGGAACCCATCTGGATTCACCTGGGAACATGAGATGAGGTGGTCAAGGGCACTGACCTGAGTCCGGGAGCAGTGCAGTCCCACTAATCTGATGCCATCCACTGAAGCCATTGAGAGTGAGATATTATGGCAGCAGAAGCCAGCTTTAGGCTGTCATCGCAGAGAATCATCCTAGCTTGATGATCACCACTGTGACCCAGTGTGCATATTCCCATAAATGATTTACTGCACTAGATCCCTGGAGCCTCGAGTCCATGGTATACCATGAAAAGGAAACCTTGTGTGTAGACTTCCCTAGCCATCAGTCAGAGGGAAGTGGGTGTCCCCACTGAAGCCTGACTGTGACCCTTCTTGGCCTCATTTCTGCAACTGCAGAACCAGAAGAACCCTGCTGACCTCTGAGCTGCTCCCCCGGGACGCTGCAGAGGTGAACGGGTGATTGATGGCAAAGGACTGGCCATCTCCGAGTGAAAGGGACCAATAAATCTAACATCCCCATTCTGCTTGTTTCCAGATTCTCCTTTCAGGGAATATTTACTCAATGTCTACAGCAGGCTGCCCCAGCTCTAGTAATGCTCATTTTTTTTTGTATCATAGATTAAGAGCAGATCTTAACTCGGGATCCAGACTGATTGGATGTTAATCCTAGTGCTCTAATTGCTAGCCGGTGACCTTGGGTAAGTAACTTCCCTTCGCTATGCCTCATTCATTAATAGTGACTAATAGTACCTAACTCGTAGAGTTATAATAGAGAACAAATGAGTTAATATATATAAATGGCTTAAAGTTGTACCAAGCACATACTTAGTGCCCAATAAATTTTCACTGTGAAGATGATGATTACATTGCACTCACAAAATGAACCTAACAGAAGCTTATTTAATTTGTTTGGGATCTAAACTATAATGTAGTTTTCCCCTAACTTGTCTGATGATTTTTTTTAGCCAAGGCACTTGTTAAAAATAGAGGCTGTGGGCCTCTGACCTAGAGGTTCTGATTCAGCATGTCCTAGATAGAATCCAGGAGCTGTACGGCTAACACGGCGCCCAGACAATCCTCATGAGTTTAGGGACCCGCTACTCACTGGGACCAAGAGGAGCACCTGGTCTGTCTTGTGCTTCTCCCTCCTCACACTGCCAGTTGATCTGAAATGCCAGGGAGGGGAGGTTGCTGGAATTTGGAGGTTTGGGAAAGCTCACATTGTGTTCCCTATCCCATTTCCTCAGGAGAGGCTCCCTAGAAGAAGCAGGGGCAAGGTGGGGAGGGATGGTTTCCAGAAGGACCAGAACAGAGGGAGTGTACTGGGCTCGCAGACAAGAAAGGGGGTGAACTGTTGCAGGATTGGGGACAGCAGGAGAGGAGGTAGCCATGGAAGGGTGGGCCAGGGTGCCTGGAGGTTACACACATGGACTGAGCCTGGCACTTCATGGAGAATCACACACATTCAGAGTCCCAGGCTGGACGACCCCTGGGCAGTCCCTCTAGGCATCTGCCCTTTCTTATACCACCATTTTATGCTTTGGATAAAATCTTGCGGTTCTACAGGTCCATTTTCCCAGAAATTCTGACCTAGTTATTGAATCATGTATTCATTTATTCAGCCACATCTCCTGAGCGCTTGTCCAGCACTGAGAACAGAGTTGCATATGCACGTCTGTGACAGATAGTCCTCTCCGTGGGGAAGCTTGGTGTCCAGAGGCAGGACATGTGAACAGATGTTAACAATGCAAAGTGACAAACGTGCGCTTGGTGTGCAAGAAGGGCGGTGGGAACTCCAAGGAGGAAAGGAACTCTCCTGGAGAGGGGTTGTTGCAATCTTGGAAGACTTCTTGAAGGAGTTGAGCCAGGTCTTGAAGACAGAGAGTGCAATCAGACTGCCAGACCAAGAAAAGGCCTTCTAACAAAAACAAAACCAACAAAAATAAAAACAAAACTATTCAGAAGAAAGACACCCAGGTGTTAAAGGGCACAGGTGTGGCTGGAATGAAAAGCCTGGGCCTGGGACTGGGCCTGGGGGGCTGGGCAGGCAGGTGGGTCTGCCTCCCAGAGTTCCCTGACTTCTGAACCGGAAGTCTGGGCTTCACCTGTAGATGGTAGGAAGCATCGTAGGACTTGGTGAACTGGTTCCATGAACCAAAAGAAGAGCAAAAGAGGGCAAGGGGTCAGGTCAAACAGCCTAAATTTGGATGGAGACATGAGTTTGTGTCACCAGTAGGACCTCTACAGGGAGATGTCCAGGACGCTATTGGATAGAAGAGTCTGGGGCCCCACAGAAAGGCCCAGACTAGATGTACGCATTGGAGAGTCCTTACCGTGAAGGTGAGAGTTGATGCTGGGGCAGAAAAGAGAATACCACCCTCCTTCCCCAGGACAGCATGCTGAGAAGAGAGATCCTTGCCTTCCCTGAGAAATCCAACCCCTCGCTCATCCAGGAGCAGAAGGCCATGCTCGCTGTAACTGCACCTTCTGAGCCAACCTGCTTCTTCCACCACCAAATTCTGGCCCAGTCTCTGCCTGAAGCCAGCTGAAGTCCTGGTGTTATCTGCGGGACAAGTCTCCTCTGGTGAAGGGAGTATGGTTTCATGGTGGTCAGTTTTTAACTTCCTGAAACAATCTTCAAAGCTTAGAAAAAAGCAGGGACCTATTTCTACCCTCAGATCTCTACAAACGACAGGGTAGGGTTAGAGCCATTATCCCCAGAGTGAGCTGGGCAGGGTACTCTGAGATGGACTTTTGCTCCCCTGCCCCAAGATTTCCCTCACCCACCTGTCCAGAAGCTTTAAGTGCCCCCATCTACATCCCATGTGCAATCCTCCAGAAGTGGGTAAGACTGGGTTACCTTGGGTTGGTTAAGTTGGCTGGTGTTTCTTGGTGCTCCAGCTCTCTACACCTTCCGTGCTCCTCTGGCTTTCCATCTGTCACCTCTATTTAGGGAACTGCCACATTTGCTGGGTGATCAAACCTCTTAGCTGTGTCCGGTATTTCCGATTGCCCGCGGGACATCTATGGCTGAGAGATAGTGTATCTTTGTTGTGAAGAACAAGGGCTCGGAGTCGGAGTTCGGAATCCAGCTCCACTTCTTACTACCTATGCAACCTTAACTTTCCTTTGAACTTTGCCTCCATTCCTTAATCTGTAAAATGGGAGTAGGAAAGCACCAAATTCAGAGAGTTATGGTGGAGAGAAAATGAATTCATCTGCCTTGGTCTGTACACCAATGCCTGGGACACACTATGCATAATAAAAGTTGCTATAATTCCCATCTACTTTCAGAAGTCCTGCTCTCATTTCAAACTCAAGTGTCAAAACAAAGACCTGAGTCCGTGGGGCTGGCCTGATCCCGCCATTAAGAAGCTCTGCAAGCTTAATTAGCAGATAAGGAAATGAAGCCCACGCTGGTGAAGTGACTTGTTCAAGGTCACACAGCAAAGCCAAAGAGAAAGCTGGGGCTCAGGACTCCTGGTCACTTGTCATGTGCTTCCTTATACCAGCTTGGCTGCCTCTCAGGAAGTTTCAGGCACCTACAGAGCCCTTGAAGAACAGTACCAAAATCAGTAGACTCAGTACCCAGATTATCTGGGCCACTTATTAAAAATGGGGATTCCTGGGGATCCCTATAGGATTCTGATTCAGTAAGTCTAGGGTGGAGTCCTAAATTAACACTTTAACAAGCCTACCTCTGTCCCTTCCCCCAACCAAATGATTCTGATTCAGGTGCACTTTGAAAATTGCCTCTCAGGAGCCAGTCTCCCCAGGAATCCATCAAAATCCTAGAGGAGAACATAGGCAGTAACCTCTTCCACATCGGCCACAGCAACTTCTTTCAAGACACATCTCCAAAGGCAAAGGAAACAAAAGTGAAAATGAACTTGTGGGACTTCATCTAGGTAAAAAGCTCCTGCACAGTTAAAGAAATAGTCAACAAAACAAAGAGGCAACCCACGGAATGGGAGAAGATATTCGCAAATGACAGTACAAAGGGATGATATTCAAGATCTATAAAGAACTTCTCAAACTCAACACCCAAAAAAACAGATAATTATGTCAAAAAATGGCCAGAAGACGTGAACAGACACTTCTCCAATGAAGACATACAACTAGCGAGCAGACACATGAAAAAATGTTCATCATCATTAGCCATCAGGGAGATTCAAATCAAAACCACATTGAGATACCACCTTACACCAGTTAGAATGGCAAAGATTGGCAAGGCAGGAAACAACAAATGTTGGAGAGGTTGTGGAGAAAGGGGAATCCTCTTACACTGTTGGTGGGAATGCAAGTTGGTATAGCCACTTTGGAAAACAGTGTGGAGATTTCTCAAAAAATTAAAAATAGAGCTACCTTATGACCCAGCAATTGTACTACTGGGTATTTATCCCAAAGATACAGATGTAGTGAAAAGAAGGTCCATATGTACCCCAATGTTCATTGCAGCAATGTCTATAATAACCAAATTGTGGAAAGAGCCGAGATGCCCTTCAACAGACAAATGGATAAAGAAGATATGGTCCATATATACAATGCCATATTACCCACCCATCAGAAACAATGAAGACCCAACTTTTACATCAACATGAATGGGACTGGAGGAGATTATGCTGAGTGAAATAAGTCAAGCAGAGAGTCAATTATCATATGGTTTCACTTACTTGAAGAACATAAGGAATAACATGGAGGACAGTAGGAGAAGGAAAGGAAGAGTGAATTGGGGGAAATCAGAGGGGGAGATGAACCACGAGAGACTGTGCACTCTGAGAAACAAACTGAGGGTTTTAGAGGGGAGAGGGGAGGGGGATGGTTGAACCTGGTGGTGGGTATTAAGGAGGGCACATATTGCACGGAGAACTGGGTGTTGTACATAAACAAAGAATCTTGGAACACTGCATCAAAAGCTAAAAATGTATTTTATGGTGACGAACATGACACAATTAAAAAAAAATCCAGTGGGGGGGTGGGGATAAAAGAAGCCAGCCTCTGTCCTGTGCCTCCACAAAAAGATGAAATCCTGAGCAGGACCGGGGAGGCCCTCTGGCCAGAGTGGGACTGCTCTTTCATGGAAACACCCATGCTGGTGCTGTCCCTGGCCATGGCTGCAATCCCTTAGTGGTATCTCAGGAATCTCAGAGGTCACATTCTTTCCTACCCTCATCCTGAAAAGGAATGCCACTCTTTCAGACAAAGATGCACCTGTACCCCTACAAAATCAGCAGGACATTTGACACGATTATCATTCCACTGAGCATTGTTTACTGCAATAGGAACTCTGGAAGCTAGAGGGATTATGGGTAATGTTCCTCATAGCACCGGCCTCCTCCCGGGGTGACCTCATCAGAGCCTTGTGCATGTTCACACTGCCTCAGAAATTTCTGTCCTTCCCTTCCTACAAAGGCGACTCTGCGGCCCTGTGTCTCCGCCTCTCCCTAATCCCCATTCTGGGATCCCCGCCCCGCCCCCCTCCCGGCCAGAAGAGGGGCATCAAAGCGGAGCAACGTGTTTGAAGAAAGAACAATATCTGGAGAGCGGTGTGTAGAGACAGTAGCAAGAACCACAGTTACTGCTTAGTAAAGGGCTGTGGCTGCGGATGACTGTGTGTGAGGAAAAGGGAAGGCTTCCTGGAAAATAGTTAAGGGGTCAGATCTGAGATATCATTAAAAAAAAAAGAAAAAAAAAAGTTGACAGTCATCCAGCTTGGGGAAGGATTTCATTTCGGAGAGTTTTAAGAGTTCTGTTTACTTCTCAGCCTTTGACTTTCTCTGCCCCAGAACTTGTCCTGGGGCCTGTGCTCATTCATTTCCATTTCTGAATTATCACTAGGACACAGAGATAACAGAGTCTGCTGATCAGAGTACTGCTGTGGGGACTAAGAAATACGGTGATAAGGTGATAACCGTCCTTCAGCAACCTGCAGCAGGCCTTGTCTGCCTGTAGCCTGCGGTGGGGGATGGGAAGCGGTGCATAAACTCCACATCACAGGAACAGGTTCTAATCTCGGATCTGCTGGTCACCGGCTGTCAGGCCTTACACAGGTTGCTTAACTCAGAGTCTCAGTTTTCCTATCTGTAAAATGGGGATACTCATACTGAATTGGCAAGACTTTGTGCTGATCTAAAGACATAGTGAAAGTGATTATGCCATTATTGAAACATGGAAAAGAAAAGGAATCATTTTCAAGCTAGAAGAGAAGGAGATAAGGCATATTTGACCAATCTAATACAAAGTAATAAAGCAGAAAAAAAAATAGAAAGATTACATATAATCAGAAAACAAAGTAGTGTAAGTCAGTCAAATATGTCAGTAATCATGACAAATATAAACAGATAAAACTCATCTATAGGACAAATTTTCAATTTGGATTTAATTTTCTCATTCATTAACTCATTCAAGAAATAATTACTGAGTACTTACTGTGTTCTAGGCACTCATCTAGGGCTTGGAATCCAGCTAAAAGCTATTCACAAAAGACATGTCGAAAACCAAAGACAGAAAAAGATCAAGAGCAAAAGATTAAAACAAAATATACCAGATAAGTATTCACTAAAAGCCAACTTAGCAATATTAATTTGAAACAAAGTAGGCCTTAAGACCAAAAGTTGGCAATAAAGAAATTCTTGACAAAGGTAACAGTTCACCAAGAAATAGAGCTATCCAGAACCTATATGCATATTACAACATAGCCTCGAAATACATAAAGCAAAACCCTACAACATTATAAAAAGATATGGACAAGCCACAATCATAGTGGTAGATTTTAATAACTTCTCCCAGAAAGTGTTCAGACAAAAATAATTGTGAAGGATACAGAAGATTCGAACAGTTATTTATGGACCCTTGTGTCTCATAAATAGCTTTTCAAGTACGTACTTACAGGAGTCAGTCACATACCCTAGGCCACAAAGGAACTATCAAAAGCCACCAGAGAACTGATACTATACAGGTCATATTCTCTGACCTATTTTTATTTATTTAATTAATTTATTTTTTTTAAAGATTGTATTTAAAGATTATCCATTTGACAGACAGAGATCACAAGTAGGCAGAGAGGCAGGCAGAGAGAGAGGGGGAAGCAGGCTGCCTGCTGAGCAGAGAGCCTGACGCCGGGCTTGATCCCAGGACCCTGGGACCATGACCTGAGCAGAGGCCTTAACCCACCGAGCCACCCAGGTGCCCCTGATTTATTTATATTAAGTGCAATAAAATTATAAGTCAGAAACTGAACCATATCCACATAAAATTTCTAAATATACTTTGAAATAATTAATGGGTCAAAGAAAGAATACTCATGGAATTATAGAAGATTTTGTAACTAAATGATGATAAATCATGATACCGCATGGAGCATCCCAAATATGGTTACTGCCCCAGGGACGTCTTCCTAGCTCAGGGGCATTTCAAGAGAATGGGCTTAAGGTGGCAGAAAGGTACCCTGGAAACTAGGGCAGGTGGACAGAAGGAGCGGTACCGTCGTGCTGGACAAGATTACTTCTCGATACTTTTTATTCCTTCCTGCTTTGGCTTATGTTGTTGTCTCTGTCTGGAATGCCCTTCCTCCCCTGATCCACCTCCCCACCCCAAACCTCGTGTTTTTCGTGAAATTTTTTTTTGAACTTGAAGACCCGGTTCAGTGATCATTGTTAGGTGTCACTGACTTAGCTTACCCTCGGCTCCCAAAGCACTTCTTTTTTAAAGCACTAGTTATCTGTGTGCATGTTTTTCCTGTAGTCTCTGTAAACTCCAAAGAGCAACCAAGGGCTGCAGCCTGGTCACCTTCCCCTAGGCAGAGCCACGCTTCGCGGGGGCTCAGTAAGCCTTTGTGGCGAGCCCCTTAGGATCTTCATCTCTACCCTATGTCTTTAATTAGCTGGGGCATTTTGGACCGTGGCCTGCCTGCCACAGCCAGAGGGAAGACCTTCACCCTGGCTTCTAGAAGTGTTCCGCAAAAGGTCCCACACTTTCCGTGTCAGAGAGAGAGCCCGAGAGCCACAATCCTACCAGGGAATAACCCTCACAGCTAAAATACAATGCCACCCCGAAAGAGAACACTTGAACTCAGAGCCCAGGATGTTTAGCAGATTCTGATTTGTCCCCAGGAAGTCTGTAAATTTGGACATTTGGCCTGAAATGGGGGCTTCCTGCTTTTGCACGAAGAAGTAAGGTTTCACTCTGGGCAAGGGAACACCTCCTTAAGGACTGTCATCTATCTTACCAGGGAGCCCTCTGCCTGATCTGAACTGAGTCTGAAAATGCAAATTCCTTCTTGGGGAATGAGTGTGGCAGCTGGTGTTGCAACATCACTCAGAATAATCTGAGAGCAATTCTTTTATTATTACTATCATCATCATTACCATTATTTCAACCTAGCAATTAGGTTAATATGGTTTAGTCAGCATTTTCAGCAAATTGCTATGACGTGAAGGAGTGTGTGTGCACGTGCGTGTGCGTGTGCACGGTGTGTGCATATGCTTGTGCGTGCGTGTGTGTGTGTGTGTATTTGGGATTACTCTCCAGTTTTAGGGGTTAATGCTTTAAGCACAGATATGTGCCTCAGGCTGAAACCTGATGAGGGAGAGGGAGCCATGCAGAAGGAAGGGCTCCTAGCCATACTTTTTCTTATTAATATGAAGGTAACCAACATGACTGCCTAATAAAATATAATCTTCATTTTATAACCTGGTCTGTGAGGCTGCAGTAGACCACACGTGTACCCATCAGCGTCTCAGCACCCCCCGTACATCCTGGCATTCTCCATGGCTGGGCACTGTGGCAACCCCAAAGAAGACTAAGATGAACTTGACTTAAGCAAATGGAAGCCGGACTTGTAGTTTTTATCCCTCAGGAGCCATTACTTGATTTATGACCACATCCCCAATTACCCAGTGTTTTACCATACCTGGCAAAGCAGGGAGGGCATGAATAGCATTAGATCCCTTCCGTGGAGAGCCAGGGAGCATCGCTGAAAAGTGGGAGTGTTAGAATCAGTGAGACCTGAGTGTGCATCCTAGCTGTGTGAACTTGCAGAAGTTGCTTAACCTCTCTGAGTCTGTTTGCTCACCCATAAAATGAGTGCTATAACCCTCTCCCCTAGTTGGGCAGTTATGAGTGTTCAACAGGATAAAGTTCCCTGTATGCACATACATTTAGGCACCCAGTAAAGAGTAGCTATTTTGTTGTGATGGTCATTCTGTTATCCTTAATTCACGTCATTTTGTTTCCTAACTCCCACCGTGTCTGCCTCAGTGCCTGCCCCAGGGCCCCCATGGTGCTTGCTGGCCAGGGCCTTACAGAGCCTCC